>VUQR01013202.1:0-45466 GCA_015108515.1 Hemichromis elongatus | reverse complement strand
AGCTTCTTCAGTTCTAGGGTCAAATGGTGGAGAGTCCCATATTTAAGCCTTGTGGGAGTGTCCCTCGTAGAGGGACAATGGGCCCCCTACTGATCCTCGACCTAATCACACGAGGTGTGAAAACGGGTGTGGGTCTCAATCAGCCATGGTTTCAGGTGAACTCATTGTGAAACCTGGCCTCACCCTATCATGTGATTTCTAGAGGTCAGATGGCCCAGGATGTGAGTGGGCGTTAAGGCGTCTGGGCAGGGATCTCAGAACTGGATTATAGATGGCAGACAGTTGGTGTAAACCACCGCCTCTGTTCAAAGATGGCCGTTCACAGTGGACATAGATGGCTTCTTTCACTCCTCTTTCAAACCATCTGTCTTCTCTGTCCAAAATGTGAACATTGGCATCCTCAAAAGAGTGACGTGAAGTGAGGTGAAACGTCTTCAAGCAACCTAAAGAAGTCCAGACGCCTTTTCCTTACAGCTCCTTAGACTACGATGACCTGGATGACTGAGAACCTTCACAGACACTGTTGGTGTTTGTCCATTTTAGCAGATATTATTTTTAAATGTCGTTATTAATGACCAGCAGCTGGATTTAGCCGGTATCCCTCTTAAACCAATCATCTGGGCTAAGTTTTAATAAGTTATATCTCCAGTTTGCTGCTATATCAGTCACACTTAAAACCCAAATATGCACTTTGACTAAATGCATAGGAGATAAGTGTGTTAAGCGCCATATGCTGTTAAGAGTCAGTATGAGCCACATTCCTCTGATTTTGGATGGACCCCTGGAGTAAAAATGTGAAGCAATTTTCCCTCAAGGATCTTATGTACTGTATGTATAGCACTGTTTTTCCATGCATGTTCTGCTTTGTCTCTTTAGAAATGCATAAAAATGACCCGCATATTTTTAACCCATGACTATGTCTACATTTATAAGAACCAGATGTGAAATAAAACCTTCTACTGGCCTGGAACATGATTTGTTTGTTGACATTTTGCCTTCTTGTGGATATGCTAGCCTTCCATATTGTTGTCTTATTTGTTTTCAGGGATCTAAAGACCAAGGTTGAGAAGGAAGATACCAAGAAAGAGCTGCTGGGGAACCAGACCAGCCTGACTGAGTCTCTGTGCATTCGCTGTCTCCAGCCTTTTAAATTCCTGCTTAACAACAAGCGTCAGTGCCTGGACTGCCAGCTCTACATTTGCAAGTCCTGCAGCCGCTATAACAAGAAGGAGGATGGCTGGGTGTGTGACGCCTGTCACATGACCAGGTAGGTAATGACCAGTGTTAGAATAATTCAAGAGTGGTCATTCAAAGTAAGGTAAACTTAGTATCATGTTGATTACAAGAAATCATATTTTTCACTGTATGAATGCAGTTCAAGTTTTAAACCAGTCATTTGTGGACTATACACTCTGTCTCCATAAGCTTCATAAGCTTTGTGCTGACATGCCTTTAACCATGCTTAATAACTTAACCAACGAGCTCTGGGATGTGTACCTGGGAAAGCACTTAAGACATTAGAGCCAGGAAAACTAAAGTCAAAAGAAGATTGTTCTGTTCATTTTCAGTGGGACTTCCTTCCACTGCATACATGAAAAGCTAGGGGTGGAGAGTTCAGCAGCAAGACCCTCTACATAAGAGAGCCGGCATTAATCATAATAAATGTGACGCAGAGTAGGTCAGAAATAGCATGAAAAGAGGTGGTGGGCTGCAAAGAGGCCTGCAGCGAGCAGCACTTTTGGCAGGTTCAAGAAAATAAATAGTTTGCGCTGCTCTGCATGAGAATTGCCAACTGGTTTTGTAGACAGGTATCAGCTCATCCATCCACTGAACTGAACAACTATAGCTGAGATTGTGCATTTTTGGCCTGAACTGATGCTAAGCTCGATTTGCGAGCTGTGGTTTGCTTTGGCAGGTTGACATTTCTAAAAGTGTTCTTTCTTGATAAGATGAGTAAAAATTTGCAACTAACAAATTCAGATTACTAATAAATAAAGAGCAACCCATGTGCTGTCAGCAGAGCTTTGAGACGATTGTTATAGAATCAAAGGTTAAGCGTCAGGTTTGACGTGCTTTGATGGAAGATTGGCTGCCTTTTAAACAGATATGAAAGATCCTTTTTACTGCTTAGGCTCTGCTGGATACAGCAATAGATTTCAATACATCCTGCTTGAAATCAGCTCCATATGGACCCATGATACCATTGTTTGTTCAGATAAAGCTGCATACTGAAAAGTTCTTTAATGGAGCTTGGCCAGTGTCTGGAAAGCATCATGCTATGTATCTCATGCTTAAACTTGCACACTGCTGTTTTATAGCTAAAGAGCAAAATGCAGCTCTTTTTGCTGGCAAGTCTGTATTCCCACAAGTATTTTCTGTGATATTATGGGATAGTGTATAAATTGCTCTCATTTGAGGCTCATTTCTCACCATACGTGCTCATTTTAAACTCACTTTACATGCGATGTTATGCTTTAATTAGAAAACAAATCAAAGAAAATGTCTTAATATAAAATGCGTATGAATGCAAATACAAAGTGGTATTTTCAGAATAAACCTCATCTGTGTGCAACTTAAGCATCTATATTTTTATTCCTTTTATTCTTCTCGCTTACAGAGTACTCAAGATCGGTACTTTGGAGTGGTACCATGAGAACGTCCGTGCCCGTTTCAAGCGCTTCGGCAGCGCCAAGGTGATGCGTTCCCTCTTCAGGAGGTTCGATGGAGAACGCAGCCGCTCTCAGAGTGACTTAGGAGGTGAGAAATCCCTATTCTGTCTGGTGTGTTGCTTAGTTCGAAACCAAGGTCGTGTCTGGAATGTCATAATCCTCATTCTGCTGCTGAAAATGTGCATTTTTACCAGTCAGCGTACTGTTACAATGGCCTTTCAGCAAAAAGATTAACACCCCACTGACTGATTAGAAACTGCTTAGTGGTTAGCAGTCAAACAGTTAATGCTCTGGGCAGTTGCCAAGTAGGGAATGTCTACATGAATATCTAAACAAGTGCAAATAAAAGGTTACAAATGTGGTGTAATGTCAAGCCTCAGGTCGAGGTGGCTTTGAAGAGGCAATCTTAAGAAATTTCCATCTGTTCCACTCATTTCTTTACAAGCCCTGAGGAGAAGCTGCCGGTCAAAAGTTCAATCTGCCAGAGTCAGAGAGCGCTGACTCGAAGTCATGGAAGTCTGCTTGAGCTTACCATGAGAAATCCCCACTAAATGAAAGGCTTCACTGAGATTCAGCAGCTGTATACTGTACTGCGGCTGCTTGGAAAATATGCGTTACTCCAGCTCGACTCGTAAAACGTCACCGTGACGATCAACATCTCATCTGTGAACTGCGTTTGAGTTCAAGACTTGGAGTTGTAATGTATATTATTATATTTCACTGGACAACAAAATGCAAGCTCTTCACAGTGATGCACGCAGACTGAAAGTAATGCTGTGCCCAGGCCTCTGCAATCATCAGATCCTCTCCATCAAAGAAAACGCCAAATTAGAGAATATATTTTGAGACAATAGTGTTTATGGTGTTTGCAATGGCGCCAGTCCTGTGGTCCGAAATGCTTTATGTCACCCTTGTCCTTTAATTTGTCACCCATCTTTGTATGAGCGTCTTCATTTTTGTGACACTAAGTCACCAGAAGAAAGTTTCTGCTCTCTTTCTCAGATATTAGCAGGCTGCCAGATCTGTCACAGGGATTTAATCTTCCATCTTTCCTGTTTTTCCTGCTCTGGCTCCTCACAGCTGCATCTCTCTTTTGCCGTCAGCTGACCAGGATGCTTATTGTAACTCCGCCCTGCGGGAGATTATTACCAGAGATACTAAGGTGGGGAAAAATGCTGTTTATTTATTGTGTGCAGCTCAGGTTTAAAGTCTGATCCAGTGACGCTATTAGGGCTCATCAAAACCATTTTTTCCTCTCTTTTTGAACTTGCTCGCGCTGCCACGCCCACAGCATATGAAATAAGTGCCCCTTGAAGCATACTTTATGTCAGTTTCAAGCATTATTACTCACAGCAGATCTCCATGTGAGTTCACAGCATCAGGAGATGAGTGAATGTGATGAATTATATAAAAACAGCCGAGTCTTCTGGTACTGTTTACGCTGAGTCACCCCTGAGGATTTTGGGAAGGAATACAGAGCAAGTTGGTTGGCCAATACAGCTCCCGTGGGCCTTGTGATCATTCACTCACATGTCTCCCATTCTGTGCCTGGAACTGAAGGATTCGGTCCTGCAGGGCTCATCCAACCAGAAGCAGAGCAAAAACGGAGGGAGGAGGACAAAACGTCCGTCGTGTATTTATGTGGAATCTAGCACTCAGCGTCTGCAGATGGAAGCTGTAGCCATGAAATACACTCATAAACATGCATGTTAACAGATGCATTATGTTTAAAGTGAACAGCAACTCATCATGTGACCACGTGGAGTAAAAACAACATGCATTTCCACGCACACACATGCACACACATTCTTTTACTGTCTTTTTGCTGTATGCATTCTGTGGTCCGCTGGGCCCCCAGAGCTCGGAGGGTGTCATCCTGTCCTCACACTCTTTGCTGATACTTACAAAAGAGTCTTGCATACATACAAAAGTCTAATTCAGTCCATTGGCTAACATCTCACTTTGGCTCTGCTGTTTAATGTTGCTACTGCTGCTTCTGATTATTGTTTTATGTGGAAAGTATAAGGACTACCTGCATTATCTCAATTTGCTGAGCTATTTATTGCGGTTAATGACCTAACGTCATTAAGTTTAGATTTGCAATTAGGACAACAATGTGATAGTAATTACAGGAATCAGATCACTTATATGAAACAATAATTGAATGCAAATTAATAAGCCATATGCGCTCTGCTCTTCTGTTTTCCAGAGCCTCATGAGTATGACACACAGAGCATGCCTGAGGTCCACAGTAAGTACACTAAGCAAAGGTCAGATGTTGTCACAAGACAGAAATAGGTTTGAATTTCCAAACTTTAAATATAACCAAAAGGTGCTTTCATTATTTTAATGTATTTTGCTTTAGGCTTTTTTAGCTGATGCTAAGATTTGATAAACATCAGTAGCGTATTTAAACTGTTCCGAGCTACAGCTCTGCTTTAAGCTAAATGCTAGTGTATGTAATATGACTTTCTCATTCTCATTTATCAATGTCCTGTCTAATAAACAGTTAGGGATTCTCAGTATGATTGTTTTATTTGATCCCATTAAAGTTTGTTATTTTATTTATTTTTATCTATTTATATAATTAAGCGTTCATTCGTTTATTTCTTTATTTTTGGTGTCTGTACCCCTGAGCAGCTTCTTTCTTCATGAATGAGGCGCCATCTTGAAATCAGCAATCCAGTGAAAATAGGATTTTTTTTTTGCATGACATTGAGAAATATCCCATTTCCTCACTTTGAGAAACACTTTGGTTGCTTTTACAGTTTGTTTTAGGTTGTTATCCATTTGCACTGGTAATCTCTGTCCAGCCAGTTTGGCAGCTGAGGGTATACTTCACAATTCATCCTGCTGCTTCTATCAGCAGCCACGAAACTGCTTGTCAGTCAGTTATCCAGTTACATGTGGTGATCTACAGAAACAAAGTTACAAATACCTGTAGACCTCACATTTAATCAAAATAACGAATGACTCACCGGTTCCTGTAAACATGGTCAGAAAGCGGTTTGTAACGGTAGTGGACTCATTCTGTGGTCCGGCAAGAAGTTACTGACATTAAGTTGACTGAATTTCAGATATAAAACTCTTTCAGTGAATCTGTTCAGTCAGTGCTTCCTGTGCATTACCTGTTTGCCTGGCTGTGTTTATCTGATTGGAATTGTACAACAGAAAGTTTTAAGACACGTTGTGTACTAGTACCTCTTTTGTTTTCATTTTAATTCACCTTAATTGTTCTAAATAAATCTACGTTTCACCATTTTACCACTAACAAGGGTCAATTTGAGCCCACTTATTTTTTCCCTACTGAAGTTAATTCAGCCCCATGTGTGGTCTCTACAGTCTACATTTTTTAATAACTCGTACCTTAACATTTGATAGGAACATCTGTGATGATAATTGTAAGCATAACAATATGGTAAATAAGAGGGATTCATTTTCATTCATTTACAACGATCCTTTTAGACTTTGGTGTTTTGAATGCCTCACACATGCAGTGGGCACAGCGGTTTGGGAACAGACCTAAAGGTTCTGGTTAGTCTGGCAAAGTCATCTGGCTCCCATTGCCACTGGCATATCAACAGTATAAACGCAAAGCCAGGGAAGGTTTAGTCAGAAAGACTCAAGAACATAAAAAAGTGTCACTTATGTTATGAGGTTATTGTAGTTGTATTTCCACAGTTTAGTGTGTGTCATGTGTTTTTTGGGGTTTTTTTGTGCAGATAATTTCTGCAAAATGTAGCAAAAGCCCAAAAATCAGTTCGGCAGTTAACAGTAAGAAATAAGAAACTAATCTAAAGATTTGAATGTTCATCTTTTCCTGCTTTTATGTTCAGTGTAAAACTTTTGTTGTTCCCAGCCTTTTCCTTACTCTCTCTCGCGTTGTATTCAAGTGGAGACTGTTACACACTGCAAAAATGCAGTTTCCTCATAAACGCTCTCATAAAGAGGGACTGAAACACAGTGTCCACAGTGTTACTGCTTGCTTTCTCTTGCTGTACTTTGTAAACAAGGTTCACAGTGTAAGGTCAAAGGCCACTGGTTAACAATAAAGGAGTTTAACTCTTTAGTCTGGAGTGACTCTGGTTTCAGTCACATGGTATATTTGTAAATGCATGCAAACTGGAAAACACAAAGCCATTTTTTTGGTTCTTCTAATACTGCCATGTGTTCCTTCTTATCTATAGGTACATATGAGGAGCACAGTATGGATTCAACAGACTCACAACAACACCAAATGGTACAGCAGCTCATTTTCAAATTATTTTCATATTTCAAAAGAACTAGCAGTAGATGCCCCTCGATTTTAACAGCTATCTGAAATAATGTGAATTGCAGCCTTGCTAAATGTTTGAACGATGTTGAGAGTTGGTTGGAAAATGAAACGTGATGGAAAAGAGGAAACACCTTCTGAGGTCATAGTAAAGACAGATTCAAACTCAGAGCCTTCTTACTGTGGGGCAGCAGTGCTAACCTAACCACTGCACCAACTTGCTGGCCTACTATGTTACATCAGTCATTTTTGACTGTCCAGCTCACAATGCAGAACATAATTTACATGTAGACTTTATACATGTTGTTACCCTTTGTCCAACTCAGGCAATGCTCGTGTCTATTCCATTTGTCACTGAGCAGGATGCACCCTGGACAGGTCAGCAGTCCATCACACTGCCAGCTCATAGAGAACAATTATTCCCATCTCAATCATGAGAGATCATTTAGAAGAACTGAACACAATTTATTGAGATTGACAAATTATTGAATTAGGCTTTTAGACTCTGATGACCCTTCATGGCAGAACAGAATCCCAGTACTCTTGACACTGGTGGTGAAGATAAAGACTGAGGCTTGGGTGAAGCTCTGAGGGACTTGGGTGAGGTAGAGATGGGAAGGAGGCGGGCTGAGCAAATGAGAGTCTGAAAGGAAGCTGATTGGCTCAAAGAAGGAAAGCTTGAAAATGATTGGACTAGAGTAGTGATGTCAGTATTGAGATTGACAGCGTGGGAAACTGGTAGTGATGTAATGAACAGACTAGCAGGCAGGAAAGCAGGCAGATAAGTGATTATCTTACTGAACGTATGCAGAAATTTCACTAAGGTTTACACTTACAGTTAACGTGCACAGAGAGAACATACAAGCTTCTGGTGTTGCCTTATTATTCTGTACACATTACATAAAAAGACAGCATGCAGCTGTGTTTCAGGTTGTAAAGTTTAAGTGAGTTTGCTGCCGACAGAAACGACTCCACTGATGGGCATCATAAAACAAAAATTGAATTTAATGTGTGCAGAGAGCAAATCTTTTGCAGGTCTTTTGTTGTGACGTGACATGTGGAGAAGCATTTCCTAAAACAAGAGGCAATATCCTGTTTATTAATTACTGGACATTTCAGTAAGGAGTGATCAAAGCTTATCTGCAAAACAGACAACTTAGCTTAATCTGCATTTTGCATCCACATGTTTGCTTTTTTTTTTTTTTAATCAATGGAGTTTTTGCACAAGTGTGCACTGGTCAACACTGACTCCCACTGACAGCTGGTTCCTGATGAAAAGCAGAGATGCTTTCTTCGCAGGTTATCTTAGTGATCTAGGCCAGCCCCTCGTGAAGGACTGGAATGCCTGGACAGCTGCTGACGGCTTAGTTTAGGCACGGGCAGGCCAGCACTGGCTCCAGAGTGCTGGGAGAAATACCAAGCTGTCATATATAAAAGAGTCAGAGCGGAGCTGAACAAGCTAAGGGTGGGTGTGGGGGCACGGATTCCACTGGAATTCATCATAAAATGACGATTACTATTGTTTATACCATAGTCTGTGTGTACTGTAGAGGCTAAACTTTGTTTATTTTCAATCATTGCGCTGACTGTTGAGAAATGACAGGACTCCCAGGCTCTGCTGGGTCTCCGGATGCATTTTTTCCAACCCTTGCAGTTTTTTCTATATATGTTTATCTTAAAGAATCTTACTTTTGATGGACGTTACAAGAAACAGACTGCTTTTCACTGGATCCCTCGTTCAAGTTTCTTTTAGACACAGTGCCCTCTGCTGTTCCAAACAGACTAATGTATTGAACCTTCTGACATTTCACTGTAAGGAAACCGACTCACATTCTGCCTGCTCAGAGAAGCTACAGTTCAGTTTAGATAGTGTTTGGAGCTGGTAGGGACTCAGTGACCCTGATGCGGTGTCAACACTGGAACATGGATATGCAAATTCTCTCTTCCTAGAAGAGCAAAACAACTCAGGGTGTGCATCTCCCATTTCAGCATTACATTTAACTTTAAACTATTTAAATTTAAAATATTTACCCACGTGCATGTACCTGTGAATCTTGCCCTGGAACCAAAACCAAATAAACAAATAAATAAATAAAACAAAGATATAAATGTAATAACATAAGTATTAATTATATTTATTTGACTGCAGACCTGAGCTTTAAGAGTTATGTATGTCCTATTAAAAACTTCCTAACATAGCCAGGTTTTAAACTTTATACATACACTTAAAGCCACACAGAGCTGCTTAATGCAAATCTGTAATTAGCAAATTATAATGCATGACAGCAACATGATAATGAGTTCATGCTGAGTTCATCTTAGTCCAGTAGAGATGTGATGGAACGGGAGAGTCACGTCATTAATGTGTAGCTGACGAATCTGCAGCAACTCTATGATGGCATCATCTGAAAAACAGATGGAGGTCCAACCCAGGATGAACTAGGTGTACCTAATAAAGTGGCCTGTGTATTTGGACTATTGTTGGTATGAAAAAAAACAAAACCAACGTGAATGTAAACCCATAGGAAACTATTGGTGTCTTGTATTTGGTCATGATGTGTAAGTAAAAGTCAAATTCTATCCCTACAAGCAATACATATCATGGCAGAGGTTTATCTCTTTATGCTCTCCTCTCTCCTCCCTGCTGGCGATTTCTCCTTCATGTTCTCCAAGATGAAAAAAGTCAAAAGGAGGTTAACTGTTGATCCCATTGATTTCAAACTGGACGCTGACTACCTCAGCCAATCAAGAGGACCATCAAATGAGGTACAGGCTAGACAACTAACCACAACTAACATCCTTCCAAACCAAACTAATCTGCATGATGTAATCCATAACAAAAACCATCTCCCTGTGCTTTCTGTCTTTGCCAAACATTGTCTGGGTTTGCTAGACAGTACTGTATTAGCAGTCATCATTCATTTTCGTATCTGGCCACAATAACCCTTTTTGTTCACATCCAAATGTTGTGTGTGCAGACGTGGACACATCTTGTCTATTTATTACTGAACACATTTTAACCCTGTGAACTGTTTCAGCTGGTTCTTTCCTGTTGTAAATTTTTGCTTTTTGGAATGAATGTGAAGCAGCAGTAAATTTGGGCTTTTCCTATCTGAGCCTGAAAAGCAGCAGAAGTCAAAGTGAATAATCTGTGCGCACAACTTTCCACTCTTACCTCCAGGCCTCAGGTGATCCTGACATCATGGTCATGGATGTAGGCGGAAGGGAGTCGATGCTTGCTGAGGCAGATATGGCCAACGTGTTTCAACAGATCATGGATGAACAACATAAAGACCTGGACCTCGAAATGACTCCACAACAAGGTAGAAATTAGACTCAAACAAACAAATAAAACTTTTTCAATATTTTGCATTCGGCAGCTGATTCATTTCTACAGCTGGTTAAAAAAAACTGCTATTAATGATCTTGATCTATTAGCCACAATTTGGTGGGCTTTACACTTTTTTTCCACCTTAGATGTGAGACCCTCTGTTCTTTTTGTGTAACTGCCTTTGTTGACTTTCTGTTGATTATATGCCTTACTGTGAGCAAACAGACAATATTTCATAGTGATAATACTTATCATTGTAGTTATTGTACTGCTTTTATAATGACACCTGTGACAAAGAGGTTGCTTTGCACAGATGACCTGGTCTACTCAGAGAGCCGGACGATCCCATCCCGCTCCATCTCCCGGCTCAGCTACTCCTCGTGTGGCAGCGGCAGCATCGGAGGCCCTCGATGCAGCAGCAGCGTCTACCTGCCTGGCCTTGAGGACTCAGAAGAAGAAGAGGATGACCACTGCCAACCGTACCCACTCTACCAGTCGCATTCAGGCCTCCGCCGCCAAACATCTCAGGATAGCCTGAACTCAGCCAACCCTCCACCACAGGTCTTTGACATGCCTCGTATTAACATCACACGAAATGGTCATTACATTACACTCATTTAAGACACCCGTAAATCATCTTTCGTGCTGTAAAGTAACGTATGGTTTCTGTGAGTGGAGAAAAGTTGCTGGCTTTTGTTATACATTTTGCCTGCATTCCACACCAATGAAAACACCCAGACATTAAAACGTAAAGCTGTGAGATTCCGCTTTATTAACGATCCATGTGGTTTTAATGATGATCATAGAAGTTTAATGCCCATGTTTTGTTATTTTCTTGGATAATCTTAATTTTTGCATTCTGTTCACTTTGTTTGTTGGTAGAGAAAATTGGAAAAGGGTAGACCTGGTGAATCATTTTAAGGAAGGCAGAAAAATTCAGCTGATGCAATAAAACCACATGGTTCAAATCTGTGAAGCGTGCTGTTGGAATGAATAGAGCAGCTCAGAATAACTTTCAGTAAATTGTTGTTATTAATTTTACTCGGGATTATGAATTGAACTTTGGAATTATTGTCCTGTAGCTGTCGGATAGATGGCCTCGCATCATTACATGATGACAAGGTGTCCGACTCCAGTGACTGCACAACAAGCCCAACTCATTAGCCCTACGCAACCATGCTGACAGTGTGTACGAGATGTTTGTGCTGATGTGCTGTGTTTGCTTAACTTAAGCCATACTGCCATGTTCTCTTTAGACAGAAGAGGCTTTCTCCTGGCAACCTTCTAAAAAAGCCGTACTTGTTCCGGCTTTTTCTATTTGTACTATCATGAACTTTAACATTTAACATGTCGCATGAGGCCTGTAGAGTCTGAGATGTGTGCTTTGGTTTTCTGCAGTTTCTTTGAGCATTGCGCAGACTGACCTTGGGATAAATTAGTTGGGACAGTCTTCCACTCCTGGAAAGACTGTCCTGAATATTTTCCAACAATGAATAATTTTTCTCACTGTGGAATGATGTCCCTGATATTGTTCGGAATGACCTTAATGTAAACAATTAAATGTAAACGATTCCATAATGTGAAAGCTATGTGAGAAACCATCTGTTGCAGTTTATCAGAGGCTGTATTCACCTAATTTCTAAACCTGCATTGGTCAGATGGGACAACAAACTTTAGCGTTAACATGTCAAACTTCATTTTGTTTTGAATGGGTTGCACGGGTTCAAACCTGATACCAAACTCAGCATGTGATCTGATCTGGTACATAACTTAATTGCAGTGTCGCGTTAGAGGCACAGTTCAGAAAGAACACAAATAACAAGCTGATATTTTAAACCTGCTGGAAGTCGGACACAAGTTCTTCAGTCTGACGTGCTGAGTGATGTCGTGGAGACAGCTGCTAGATCAGAGGAAGGTTACATACATTACATCAGTGTCTATTTATGTGTTAGTATTAAACACAGTCCCTGGAAAGGATCGCAGCAGTAACCGTGGCCGTTCTGTTCTTGTGAAGCAGATAGAAAACAGACTTTGTTTACCATTAGTCTGAGGGGGCTGCTTTGCTGACCGCTGTCACTAATCAATAAGTCTGGATTTCTCTTCGTGAATCGCACAGTTTTTGGTTCATTTGTCTTTGAGTCGATTCAAAGAAAGTCTGGAGTTTATATGGAGGTATAACTCAATCCATAAAAAAAAATTCTTTGCAGTTTTTAAAAGATAAGAGATATAAAAACAAAGGAAGTGATTAAACTCTGTGATGGAGAGTAGCCATGACAACAGAAGGAATTATCCAGCCCACTTGTCTCTCTGCGCTGATTTATACCTTTGATAAGTTGTGTTATGGCAAATTTGTCTCACAGCTGGGCAGCACACTGGAGAGACATGCAAACAGGATACAGGGGAAAACATACAGCCCAGACATGTTTCTGTCAGACATCAAAACCAGACGTGACATTTCTCATCCGACGACAGTCTCTCATCTTGCGTACAGGTGCTGCTGTCTGTTGGTTTGATGTTGATTTGGAGGCCATCTAGCAATTTGATTATTTGTGGAACATCAAGATAAGTCGGCAAGCAAAGACTGTATAAGCCCAGGGAACGCGTGAGGTAAAAACTTTGTGCAAAATAACGGTATGTTTATTATACAGAAGGAAATTAAAGGAATAGCCTGAATGAAAGAGCAGAGAAACATAACACATGGGGATGCTTCCAAACAAGGCACAAAAGCTCACTGATGAAAATCATATGAATCATACTCTGTGACCTCCACAGTCACCAGATCCCAACCCATCTGTATGAGGTTATGAATAGAAACACCACATCAACCAATCCAATCAAACAGTTTTATGGTAAAACTTAGTCGTTTCACAGGCCCTGAAAACTTGGTTTCGGATTTCTTCATGAATTCAACAAATAATCAAGCAACAGTCAAAACTATGCAACAGATATTATGGGATCTGACTCAAAGTTTTGAATATAAGTTTATATCTGCAGTTATTATGTGCTGGTAAACTTTGGAATAAAAGTTAAGTTATACAATTCTGCAAAACAATTACAAAACAAGTGAATGGTGCTCAGTGGCAAGACAGGCTTCTTGAAGGACTTTGCTAACATTTTGATATCAATTTTTCTACATCAGTATAGCCAAAGACACAACAGGCAACAAGTTATAGTCCACCTAGAGGATGTGTACAGGTGTCATTGCATAATTAGTTTTGCAGGGTTTCAGAACTTCAAAACAAGAATTCCAAGGATGGGAGTGCCACAGGTGGTGTCCTGTTAGCAAACTCCCAACATCCTGCAAGAAATAAAAACACAGCGATAAATCTAAAAGATAGTGCAAATACATACCTGCTAAGTGAAAACAAAGCATTTAATAGAACAGAGAGTTCACATAATCTTATCCATTATCACTCTATGGGAGTGTCTGAACTTTGCATTCAAATATTTGCACAGCTGCAATAATTACATTTGGACTTCCCTCTTACACAGTTTGCAGACTGCCTGTTAGGGTGACTGCCATTTAGAAGCTATCTTTATATGTTTACATGGCTTTATATGAGCACATTTATAGATTTAATAAAGACATTAAATACAACTAGTCAACAGTGCTCTCTACTGAGTCGCAGACTTATTCTGTATAAAAATGCCTTCAGAACTGAAAACAGGAGCCAGTACAGCTCTGACAAAGGAGGCAACCCCTCTTTTGGCTCCCTTGATCTGTTGACTTTCCTCATGACTTTATGTTCTCAGCCATTAGTTTCAATGGGGTTTTTTTTTTATAAAATATAAGGTCTATATAGATTTGCTTGACAACATCACATATTATAAAACTGTAGCTTTGTCAGGTTTCTCATTTAGACCCAAGCCTTGTTTATCACATAAGGTTTCAAAAAAGAACAAACAACGTAGCAAAATGTAACAGGTAAAGTGGCTACTTGCATCTTTTAGTTACAGTCTATGGTGACAGAGTAATGACATCTCATGTGAACACACTGAAGAAATCCATGAGAAGAATGGAAAACCCCGTCATCTGAGATCCATAATGCACCACACCAGTTAAATCATTAAGCTTAAGTTTAATATTAGTGTCAAGAGTTTGGGTTTTTTTAGGGGGCTGGATTTGGATGAACTCTGAGAGGAATTTTGCTTGTGGAAAGACATCAAAGGTGCATCAGATGACTGTCTGCTTGACTTCCTGACCTAAATATGATTCTTCATGTACCAAGGAGCGATCCAATGTAGGGAAAATATTATTATATTATGGCCAATTATCCAGGGGAACATTTAGTCTTCACTTTTTCTTCATAGTAATGGAAATTTGGTTAAGCACTTTTAGTTTAAATGTATTTTTCTGATTTGTTTCATCCAATCAAATGAACCTCTGAAATATGGTGAAATCAGGTTTGGGGATGAGTTGATTTCCTTTTGAGCTCACAGTCTGATGAGAACATGTGAAACTGTATCATAACTATGTGCATCGTTGGTGCCAGTGTGTTTTTGATTTGTTCAGTATGAGTGAGAGTGGTTTAGGACATTTAAGACATTCGCTTTTATACTTTAGAGATGCTCACATCTCTAAAGTTAAACAATTAATTGTCCAGTACTTTAAGTTTTGAAAACTAGACATGGTTTTGTATAAATTCTGCTTTATATGTACTTTCATTTATGTCTTCCATTCTTTCTTAGATCACTGACATTAACAGGCGGATGTCAGCTATTGAGAGTCTTCTGGACCGCTTAGAGCAGAAGGTCACCTCAACATATGACCAGGTAAAACTATCAGATGTCACAGCACAGCTGCCAAACTTTCATGATCATCAACTCAACAGTAGCTTAGAAATTAGTTAAGCTAAAAACACTGAAAGAAGCTGTTTGCATGTATAAAGCCATAGTTAGAGAGACTGTACAGTATTTTAACATAACAATGTACGGACTACAGGATTTTCAAATCACATAAAGCCCATTTTTTTATGAAAATAGTTCAGACAATTTTATTTTATTTTATTTTATTTTTGATAATTTTCTATTTTGAATTTGATGTCATCCCAGTACCAACTAAAAGTGCACACAAATTTAACTTTTATTATTTCACAGTGTGTCAGGTTCATGGTTATACTTGTTATACCGCCCTCAAGTGGTCAAAAAAATCTGTGCAACGTTGAGATGAACACCTTTGTTGTACCTGCATGAAATTTGATTTGATGAAGTTATTTTCTTTCAAATAAAGAAAACTTCATTTGTAAGTCAATATTTGTGCATTATGCTAAAGAAGGGAGGCACACACTTACTCATATATCATCATCCTCTAATCAACTATGTGATCTCATGTGGGTTCAGTGTCTGTCTTTAATTGGGCCGTGAGCTCTAAAACCCACACCAGTGTCATCACAGACTGAGCCAAGCCGCAAAAACAGCAAACTAGAAACGCATGTAGAACTTAGGCTCAGTCGCTAATTAGTGGCTATTCAACTTCAAGTGAGAGCAGCAGTTGATTGACTCATGCTTTTCCAGTCTCTTTTGTGGCAAAGCACAGCTTAAATCAATTTGCATAAAGCTTATGTTCTGACTGTTCTGTCTGCACGCAATAAGTCTGCATTAATGTCCATGTGATCAGTGAAGAAACAACAGAGTTCTCATGCTTTAAGACATCCATGTTCCAGTTCTTGTTTAGCACAGCTGGACAAGTAAATGTGTCTGTTGTAATCGGTTCACTAAGCTCTGCCCACTTTCTGTTGCATTTGTCATTTCCAATCTAATACTTTGCATAAATAAGAACTACAGGTACAACAAATGCACAATCTTCCAGATGAAAGTTGTTGAATGATACATGAGAAATTCAAATGATAACCACATACACATGGTTAGAGGTTAGAACTTATAGACCCTGGTTTAGGTGTAGTTGGGGAGCCTTGTTACATCTTCACAGTCACACAGTGATTAGAAATTAAATGTGTCTTTCATGCAAGCTGAAAATAAGTTGTTATGGAGAATCTCCTAAATCAATAAGATGATTTGAGATGAGAGCAATTTATCTTATCGACTTTCTAATTTTCAGTAAGATTAAGACGCTTAGTGCAGCACAGACACTGTGACAGTACTAGAAAAAAAAAATTATTTTTTTTTTTTAACTTTACAAGGCCTGAATGCTGACAGTGCTCATTGCCACACATGCAACAAGGTTTGTGCACATGTGGAAAAAATTTCGAGCATTCTATGGCACTCCCCATCACTGTTGTGGATATGTCTGTATGAAGCCATGAAGCAAAGTTATGTTAAACTATGTATAATGAAGAAATTAAATCCGTTAAAGGGGTTCAATTTCACCTTTTCATGAGCAAAAAAATGCTAGTGCGCTATTATACATTAGGCAGAAATCAGATCAGATTAAAGCAGTGTCTCTGTTTGCAATGTAAAGCATTTGTCAAAATATTATTTGTAACTGAATAACAGATAGAAGATGGTTGATGGGAAGTCAGGGGAAATCCTGCAAAGTTCCCCTCAAATCCAACCAGTATGTTAGGTTATAATTACAGTACACTGCAGTCTGTTTGTTTTTGGCCTGGAAAGGAAGGCTGGAGTACCCAAAAGAAAACAGAAACACAGAATCAGTGATGGAGCACTGGTGTATTATACACTGCACACTGCATTCACTCAAGCAGTGTATTTGAAATCACTATAATGATTCCCATTAGGCTGATGGTCCGGTCATTCAAGATCCAAAGTAAAAACAGTCACTGTGTGCTGTGTTGATTCGTCTCAGTCACGTTGTCTGTGCTCTGTTCCCAAACAGACTCCTCCGACTCCAAGCAGCACCTCTCCTCTTCCTCAGTGGCAGGAAGTGGACCTGGAAGAGCAGCAGCTAAGACAGAGGCTGCACGAGATGACCGACAACATCAGTGACCATAGCCTGACCTCTGATGATGAGGATGAGCCCAAGAGTCCACGTTCCTCCCAAGAAATCCTAGCATGGAGGAGCCCACAGGCGGATCCTAAGCCTTCCAAACTACCTATCAGACCCACATCCAGAGCCAGCATCGTGGTCTCCAGGCTTGAGGAGGAGCAGCTTCAGCAGACTGAATCTCTGAAGGTACAAATTCTGTGGCATTTTTATAAGAAATCTGATTTTTTTTTTTATGTACACACAAGCATTCATTACCAGTTTTTTTACCGACAGACAGAGACATACGCCATGAGCATCTGGCCTGCTGCACTTACTAAAAACAGCATGACTCGTGAAATTCCAGCCGACCTCTGCTGGAAATTGGTTCAAGCGCACACTGCAATCATAAATCAAGTCACTCAGGCCTTGGGTTTATTTTTCATCTGCAACCATCACTCCCAGACTTTCTGAAAAAGAAGATGGATTAAATTAATAACTTCTGCTTAGCTGCCATGCTAAGTTTCCTCAACTGTTTTCACTAGAAGTTCCTTCCATTTAAGCTGCAGCGCTCTGATGAGTCATGATGTTTTCACATCACTTCCCTACAAGTTCGTTCAGCCAGCATTAGCTTGATTAATTTACCGTATTTAAAGTATCGGATAACACTGGCTTTTAATATCAGGAAGACGGGCAGGGGACCGAACTTACTGAGCCGGTGACTTTTTTCACAATCTAAATGTTTTGTATTCAGGCTGACTGGAGGGAGTCAAAGGTCACCTGTTCTCTGCTTGGCTCACAGTCTTTGTTTTTTTTTTATAATCAAGATTTTTTTGCTTCATGAACTTTAAGTATGAAGCCAGAAGGTTGTTGACATTAATTTTTCTTGCTCTTCTGTGTATACATTAAAAATAAGCACATAATAAGGGCTGGTAAAGGTTCACAATGGTATGATCAAAAAGTCGTAAGAATGGGTTTGTAAAAATCAAAAACCCTAACTAATGAAAATTTGATTTGTCCTTCTATCAGGATGCTATTTTCATACATCTGTATACAGTTTTCAGGCTGATGTTTTTAGATCTCTGCCTGAAAGTCCTGTGATGTATGCTTACACTCTGCTTCTGCAACAGCTCCTTGAATTGCATCCTTTCGCTGTAGGATACAACCAGATTTGTTTAACTAATTCAACTTACAACTGATGAATAAACCTATTCAAAGAACTACATTAGGAGACTAAATAAATAGACTTCATGTGACACGCGGGTCCAGTGGTTAGCACTGTCTCAGAGTAGGAATGTCCTGGGTTTGGGTTTGATGTCTAAGTTTTGATGTTCTCCACGTGCGAATACAGGACAACAATTTGCACTTCATTCTGCTTTTCCCCATCATCAAACTCATGCATGAAGCTGTCAGCAGTCCTTATGATATTACTCATCATGTTCTTGAGACATTGAGACATTTGATATTATAATGA
The DNA here is from genome assembly GCA_015108515.1 of Hemichromis elongatus. NCBI lineage: Eukaryota > Metazoa > Chordata > Actinopteri > Cichliformes > Cichlidae > Hemichromis > Hemichromis elongatus. The sequence continues at coordinate 26,839 of VUQR01013202.1, read as the reverse complement.
ACAGCTGATTGAGCTCTGCACGCTGGCTTTAGTTAGCATGATGTCACAAATTTTCATATTTCAGGCTTTTTTCTCCATATTTAAGTGGATAATAAGCGAAATACTGCAAAAAGAATGACCCTGAATGGCCTGCATTCACTGATGTTAATACCAGTTATCGGACTTCAAATATAGGCCTGTTTGTGTTGTAATATTAGTGAGAACATGCAGTTAAAAATGCAAATGTTTTTTCTTATGACTTGCTTTTGGAGGCAATCTTTGTTCAGAAAAAACAAAACTGCTGTTTTTGGTTGGCATCATTTTTCAGACCCCACTATAAGCAGGTGCCACTTGTTTGGCAACTGCTTACATTTAGCCATTACATAATTTGTTAACATGACTTTACTTCAACTTTTATTGTTTTTTTTGTTTTTGTTTTTTTTTACTTGAACATTTTACTTGAACAAATGAACATTTTTGCTTTCCGGCTGAAATTCTCTTCTAGATAAACGGTTCCTCAGAAAGTCTGGAAAGGAAAGGTCACCCTCTAGAGGAGGGATCAAAGGCAAGCTTCAAAGGATCAACTGCATTACTGGTTGAGCTGGAAGACAAAGTAGCTCAAGCAGCAGCTAATGTCCAGAATGCCCAGAGTGAGGTGAGGGTGACATTAAAGGCTAAGGCTAAGATTTGTATTAAAAATGCAAAGAGGTGTAAAGGTGTGGCACATCCTATTATTTCTTTCTTTTTATTCCAAGGTGTCTGACATCGAGAGCAGGATTGCTGCCCTGAACGCTGCCGGCATGTCCTTAGAAAAAAAAAGAAAGGTAACGCCGTTTAATTTCCAGAGTTTTGTATCCAGACCTGTTATTACAGAAAACATTTGCTTGTACAAAAGCCTTTTATGTTTGTGTGAAATCAAACATGTGGACACAGGAGTTATTCTCAGAGCCAACACGTGTCCTGTAATAATGTGACACGACTTTTTTTGATTTGCCTCTCATATTAACCACGGATATGATTTCTATCATCTGAGCAGGTCTGCCTTTAATGAACATTTGTAAAGCACCGAGGTGCCAGAATGCTGAAAGAATAAAAGTTTTCCCACATCCTGAATTCATGCTTTCTGTTTGCCTTCTGCTTTGTTGTCTTGCAGTCCGCAATCCCGATCCAAGCCAGAAGACTTTCCAACAACTTTCCCACAAGTAAGAACTCACACTGCTGCCCCTGAGCTCGATCCCCAGGGCGTCCCAGCTAACTCAGAACATCTTAACCTTTTGAAACTCAGAGTACATGATGAGCCACTTTATAAATCAGTGAACACTGTGTGCTCGTATACTATGGCTTTAATTTTCCCAGCTGGATAGCACTTCATCTGATTCACTGAATAGAGACTTACCATGTGTCTTGTACTTTAAACAGTATCAGGTTTTGTTGTTTTTTTTGATTGATGTTTTTTTAAAGAATAGGGAATATATCTAAAGTTATTTTTTAATCTTCCTCTGCTACTAAAAAGTTCTTTTTAAGCCAAATTCAAGTCAAGTGCTTTTGTAACCTGCTCTTGAAATTGGTGCCAGTTGTTATTTAAAGTTTATAGAGTGTTTCTAATTTAATTTCCCATCAAAGTTTTCCCAATAAGCTTATTTTCAGCATCCCACATCTGGGATTTTGAAACATCCACAAACATCACATTTGTTTCTAACTTCTAGGTTTTGAACTGAATCCCAAAAAGAGCCACAATTTGACTTTAACTGTTCTTTAATAAAATAGAGCCTTTAGAATACAATGTACAATGCAGCTGATGTATGTTTCCAGACCAGGTGGACAGGTTCACCAGGAACTCCCTCTACAGGGGCTCACTGACACAGAGGAACCCAGTGGCAAAGGCCAAGACCAGGGCTGCCTGTGCGGTATGACCCCACCCTACGGTGCTGGGTGCTGTGAAGAGTTCAATTCCAAAATAACATAAGTGACATTTGGGGTGAAAAAAGTGCTGCGGCAAAACTGACATTAGATGCTTTCTCGACCAATTTTATGTGAGAAGATTGATGTCACTGTCATAGTTTATTTTACATCAAGTTGGAACTTCTACAGCTATGAAGGTAAATTGGGATTTGTACTTCTTTGCTTGTCGAGTTTTTAAAAGAGCAACAACATCCTCAAAAAGTGGTGTCCACCGACACACTGCGGATTAGTGTTTTGTTTGGGATATTTATTTTTTAACTTTATCTTGTGATTGTAACAACTTCCTGGAATGATTCAGGAAAAGCAATATATTTAGGTTCAGGTAAAGTCCGAGATATAAAAATCAATGTGCTCTGCGGCTGCGGCTGATTTATCTGAAGGCCACCAGATGGCAATAGAAGTGGTTCCAAAAAACATCCATTATTGGGGTCTATGGGAAAACAGCTTTCACTCTCTGGAAACACTTTACTGCTGAGTTGATGGGCTCAGTCACTCATTTTGGGTCATATTGAATAAAAACACAAAGTCTGCTTGTATATATAGGTAATGCAAGGTTTCAAAATTGAGAATTATCTGTGGAAGGAAACCCCATGCTGATTGGCTAAGCATGGGGCTGATTTGGAGTTATCAGTCACAAGTCATTAGCCAATGAGCAGTCACAGTCAGGCCTGCTCTTCATTGTTCAGAGCAGGTTGACATAAACCAGTGGGTGACTTCAAAGTAATCACACTGATCTTTTATGCTATAATATGTTTTTAAACAGTAATCGATCAGTCTTCTCACCTAACCTGCACAAAACGTGGATTCATGCATTTTCCCAAATGTAAATAAAAATTCCTTTAGTAAAATGTCAGGAATGAACTCTTCACGTGCTGATCACACTTTCACTTCTTGTTTGATTTGAGCTTGTGGTGGTTTCTCGCTTTGGGGTGATTTGAAATAATTGCATTTTAAATGCATTTGCTGCTTTTTTTTCTCAAATCAAGTGCACACGTTCACATTTCTTGAATCGTGTTTTTGTTGGTAAAGGAGAGAGTTAAATCTTATACTGGACTTCATCTGAAATTAAGTGCATACACTGGGAAGTTTGATTACATAATATGATTGAAAGTCTCAGGGTAATTTTGATAAGAGAGAAAAATAATGACATCAATGATTATGTGGCTGTTTTGAATAATGTAATCGGCTTCCTGCTTGAGGAAATATGCATGTCTGCATTACACTGTGTCTCTGAGATTAAAGTCATTGATAAGAATTTCAAAAAGAGCCAGAAACAATATTTTCTTAGGCCTCCCTTGTTAAGAAAAAAAAATGTGAGCCTTTACTTTTTTTACTCTAGGAGCCTCATCCAGTAAAATATATTTCATTTTCAACATGGCGTATCATCCAGTGTTCAGCTAGTCATAGCTAGAGCAACCCCAATATGAACACGCTCAGCTTTTGCTCTACACACTGTTAAAGTTTGCAGAAGCATTATAAAGGTACAAAAATGTGCTTATTTCCTCTTAAAAGTGGACCTATTTTGCCTTTCCTTATTTCTGTAATAAACATCATATACAGCCAGGTTTTTGATTTCATATTAAACATGCTCCATGTTTGTAATAATATGATCAGCATGTGCATGGATAATCCCTGTAAGACAAAAGTTCAAGCTTCAGACAGCTCTAAACACTCTGTTCCTGACAATTTTTTTTTCTACTTTTGGCTCTGTATGATGTCGCAGAGAAGGGATGTCCCTAATTTGGTCACAAAATTACAGACACAAAAGCCCCACCCACCTGCTTTTCAGATCTTTAAAAAAAAGTTTTCTGTTTGCTTTTATATATGAATATACAACCAGCTGTCAACCAGTTGAATCCCTATTGCAACCAGATGCATTGCTGAAAAATCAAAGTCACTGAAGCTAATTACAGTATCTCACAAAGGAGTGTACTCATTTTTGTTGCCAGTGGTTTAGACGTTAATGGCTGTATGCTGAGTTATTTAGAGGGGACAGCAAAATTTACACCGTTATACAAGCTGTACAGTGACTACTTTACATTGTATCAAATTGTCATTTCTTCAATGTTGTCCCATAAAAAGATATAACAGAATATTTGCAAAAATGTGATGGGTGTACTCACGTTTGTCAGATACTGTAATATTTTTTACCAAATGCATACAAATGCAGTTCAATCAAAGGCCAACCACTGATTTCGCCTATTGACAGGAGGTTTCCGCTGTCTTTTAACTTCAGCGTGGCTGAGCCATTAGCAAGATGGTGGTCTTAAAAAGACAACAGTGGAAGGGGAGGCCCATTGGATAAATAAGATAAACAAGATGAATAAAATTATTTTTAAGCTGTGAATCATGCAAAGCTACCCAAGTAAAATCTAAGAATAAAACTATGCAGTTGGAAGTGAGCATCATAGGTCCACTGTACTGCGCTGTACATCTGTTGTCAATTTCTTGTTCCTTTCTTTAGGCCTGAGTAATCATTCACAAGCCTCACAGCTTGCATAATGGCTCATAAGTCATCAGCAGGTTTAGAAATACTTCTAACATGTATTAAACACATATTGATCTTTTGTCTCATTTGCTTTGAAGCAGTGATTTAATTAACCCAATCAAAGCATTAAATAGCTGATTATCTATAATACTAGACAATCACTATTTTTTGTCTCTCTTTTCTTGCAGAAACCAGTAATGACCCAGGGCTCATGAGGAGGAGGCTGACTATTATGTGAATGACAAATCTTTCAGTTATTACATAATGCTTTACACACTGGAACTGAGCGGGAGTGTATTAAACAGCCGGGTCTCATGACAAAACATGAACTAGTCACAAAAAGGCACGTTTTTGTTCTTTGAAACGAGTGCATTTGAACTGACATGTGGCAACAAACAAACAGAGATCAGAGATCAAACAGTTATCTTTTTCTGACCACAGTGCAGAAGTTTATGTTGCCTAGATCTAACAATGTAGTTTTGGAAATTTAACCAGAATCCAAATTAAACAAATGTAACCAGCTAAAGAAACATGACTTTGTGTACATATGAAAACGAATCTTAAATATGAGAAATCTTGTTCATTCAAACATCTAAAGGAGGAGAAATCTGTATGCGCTTACACGGAAATATGTAAACATTTGTGCTGAATTTTATAAGGAGATTACAAATTGTCGCACGACCATGTTGGTTTAAGTTTTCCATATAAATTGCCAAATTTGTCAACTGAGCAATGGAACTGCTTACATTTGTCCTTAAAATGTGGGGTTTTTTTATATTGCTGTTGTTTTACAGCTAAATCCATAAAGAATGTTACATGTGATATGCACTAACATCTGCCTTTAGGGATAAACATAGTACTTGTATACATTAATGCAAGTTAACACATGCAATTGTCTTAAAGCACAAAAGCACTGATTGTACTAATCTGGAATTTATAATTGGTTAAATCATCGTTTTGGATAAACCGAAATATTAAACGAGCACTTTCAGCAAACAGAATCAAGCCAGTAAAAAAAGAGGTGCAATCCTGAACTGCAAATCAGTTTAAATTAGTCTGAAATTTTTACACAAAAAAACATATAGATACATATATATATATGTATATATATATATTATATTTTTTTAGAAGTTCTATTGATACATTTATTAATAATCTATGGTGTGTTAGAAAGTTTAATTGATTGTTAAATTAAACTGATGTCACAGTGAGAAGAGCAGGTCTGATGTGATTGTTTAGGAACATTTATGTAAGTTAAATGGTAAATGGACTGATTCTTATATAGCGCTTTTCTACTCTCCCGGAGTACTCAAAGCGCTCTATACAACATGCCTCATTCACCCAGTCACACCCATTCTCACAAGCACTTTATCTAATCTTAGTGCTGTCTTAACCACATTCACACTCCGATGGATGCATCGGAGAGCAATTTGGGGTTAGTATCTTGCCCAAGGATACTTGGCATGCACACTGGAGGAGCCAAGGATCGAACCACCAACCTGCCGATCAGTAGGTGACCTGTGCTACTTCCTGAGCTACAGCCACCCCCAAGTTAATGAATAAAATGTAAACAGAATATATAGAAGAACAGACTGTATGTGTAATGGTGTAGGAAAATATTTTTATATTAGATTAATAAATCATGTGGATTCATTTTTAGCTAAATCTTCAAAATCAATATTTTTATGTTATCTCAGCTTCTATGGAAAAATGAATTATAAATGCAATTAAATATGCAGCTTTTTGTCTTTGAGGAGTTATAGTGAATGAAAGAAGTCAAAACACTGTACTGCTTGTCAGGTTTAAAGGTTTTTACAATAAGTTGGAATTTCAATCGTTCCCTAATTAGTCACATATTGTAAAGTTTAAGCTGGAGCATAATTTATAGGCTCAACACTATCGTGTTTTTAAAAACATCTGATACTAAACGCATCAGAAGAGTGTTTACTGAGATCATAGATAAAGAACTAATGCTAACTTGCTTATAGTGTACCGTACAGTTGCGTTTCTATTTGTTTCCAGAAGAGCTGACCAAGACACTTTGATTTCACTTTTCAAACTTGGAAGCATTTTCCATCTACTATATACAGTCTGCAAAGAGAGGTTACTCACCTAGCTTGGACTACCTTAATAAAAGCAAGAATTATTGATACTATATTCCAATTAAGCTTACAGATCTCCAGAAGTCCTACACACAGCCCCTTCAGTTAAATTTATCCAAACCTTTGAATACAGCAGTGTTTATTTATAGGGTGTAGGAAGAAGTGTCTTCAGAAATGACAAAGAATGTATCACTGATGTAATAATAAACTGGGTGTGCACTGTCTGTGTGAATAAATGCAGTTGATTTTATAAAGGTCACAGTCTGTGGGCTTCACAGTCACAGAACTGCTTTACTTTATGTATTACAGTTTAAGATCACTATTTGTAGCCACTGCATAGAGAAACCTACAATACATATTTATTTGACTTTTCTGAATCACCATAAAGATTGTTTCAAGCCTGTGTTAAATTATCACTTTAATTGAAATTATTTGCATCACTGGTCTTAATAAATTATTTACAAGCTAAACTGTTGTTTTCTCTTCTTTTTTAGCCATTGGCGTAGATTATTGCATCAAGCAGCAGCTTCCATATCGGCATAATCCAATCATAACCTTAACAAATCCCATCTTTGCTGATGGTTCATAGCTTTTTCTGCCTCTTTGTTATACAAATATAACAGCAACTGAATCTCCAGGGAAGGTTTTATCTCTGTGCTATGGAAAAAACAATTTAAATAGAAAAACACAACAATCCCACTTTCAAACATTCCATTATCTTTGTATATATTCTCAATCAACCTCATGACATTTAGTTAAAATAATAAAAAGCACTAAATAATCAGCAACAAAAAGCTTGGTAAGACTAAAGCAGCTCATTAAAATAAATTATGACACAACAAAAGAGTTCTATTAGCTTCAACCTAAAAAAGTAAACAGATTTTCATAAAGACATAACTTAATAAAAATATAGATGCAATAAAATAAAATGTCTATAAAATTAAAATTTTCAATAAAAAATAAAACAGAATTAAAGATAGTTACTAAATGTAATAAAGAAAAACCATCCTAGTTTTTTGTACAAAGACTGTACAGTGTTGCACTAACGTGGCTCGGTGCACGTCCAACAGAGAAAAAGCCTCCAGATTATTGTTGTGTTGACTGGAAGCTGTGTTGCCATTCTTGTATATGCATGCATTACATATTCTTCTTGAAAGGTGGGTGACATCAGCATATCAACATACTGCTGCCCCTCCTGCTCGATATAAAGAAATGATGATAATCTGGTACCCAGAGAGACCCAGACCTGAGAAGCACAACCTCTTTATAGATCAGGTGAGAAGAATCTGAACACGCTTTCTCTTCTAGCCTTATTTCAAGTTATAAAATCCTTTTTCTTGCCTTTCCTGCCCAGACAGAGTTTGCCTCAGCTGACTCTTTCTGGAACGTAGAGAAGCAACCTTTGAAGTTTGGTTCTGTAGGTCAACATGTTTCGAAACGGTAAGTCTTCACATATGTTCTGTCTCTCACTGATGCCTTTTAGTTGCGAAACCAGACTGAGGATTGTTTGGATCTGCAGTAATACAACCATGTGATTAAGACAAAGTCGAGCCAGAGAGTCTGACTAAGAGAAAAACAGGGGGAAAACTGCTTAAGCATCAGTTGTGTTATTTTTGACTGATCCAATCTCCTGATTACATTGTTTGCTTTCCTTGATCCAGAGTTTACTCTTTCTTCATGCTGTTTTCAAACAACAGAAGAAAACCAGTTATGCCATTCACTTTGAGGCCATAATGAAAATTACTCTAAAGTCAGCTGTGGACACTTTTAGCGAATTTCCTTAATATGCAGAAGGAAAGCTCAGTCAGTAATCATATTTTCCATTTGTGTCAAGTGATGGTTCTTTGTATAAGCAACAAATTGACAAACCCAGCATAAGGGTACATTTCTACTTTTTTCTGCTGTAGGTCGAGCTGAAATGAGGGTGTGTGTGATACTGTTTTCTGTTTTGCTGTTGCTGAATGGAGCTCTGAGTGAATCTCAGAGAGAGGACTCTGTCATTATTAGAGGTAACGGTTCCCCTAACTACCCTTATTATTTATGCTTGTCCTTTTATTTTTTTGTTTTTATTTTTTCTTATTTGATTTTAAATTTCTATGTTTTTTTCTCTGTGGATCCTTTTGGAATCTTGTTAAGAGAAATATATGTGTATTTTATGGAAGTGACATGTTGGTGGCTTTTAGAGGGAGGCAAGCAGAGACTATGAGACACCCCAAACCCCTGCAAAGAAAATAAAAATAAACAAATATTGCTTTCACAGCCTCTTGCTGTATTTTTCCTGGCTGTAGAAATATACAAATTTTAATACTACTATACTTGCCTAACTATTTACTATTTGCTGACAATGACAATTAGCGGAAGAATCTTTTGGATCCAGGTTAGAAGCAGTAAAACACTGGTGGAACCTGCAGCTGATCAACTTGCCTGTTCTATTAAACCATCTTTAGAGCTTATAATTTCTTAACTTAAAAATCTTGGCCATGAAGGTTGCTAAGAGAAAACTTATCTTTTAAACTGATAATCTTACTGCTTACTAATCCTAGCTCTGCTTCTGCACAAAACGCAGCTCAAAACTGAAGTCAGAGCAGGGAAATCAGAGCTAGCAGCAGCTTTTCTAACATGCTAGTGTCCCATCAGTCTCCCATCAAAAGCCAGATGTTTATCTATAATGCGCAAACAGCCAGAAAAAGCTGTTGGCCTCACAAGTTGACAAGCTACAGACATTGTTAAGAAGACACAGACATGCCTGTGAGAATGCCTACCCCATAGAGATTTCATTCACTCCGTAATCAAGCAGAATTTATTCTGCTTACAGAGACAAGAGCCATCCCTGGTCACAAGGTGGCACTGATGTAAAGGATGTATGCAAACAGACATGGAGGAAACATTATGACAGAACCTTGTCTGACATGAAAGGAGAGAGAGTACATTCAGTTTTGTACATTTTAACTGATGTCTATTTTTGTATTTGACTTAAAAGGTTTGCCTTGCTTACCCTTATGAAACATCACTAATTTAACACACTACGATATAGCTGTAAGCAGTTACAAGGAAATGTGTGCACAAACAAGTCCTGCTTTAGCCTTGCAACAGTTGCTGCATATTTTTTTTGCAATGCACCTCCACCACAGGTCCTGGAGATGATGATGCATTTTTCCAGTGGCTCGCATCTGTTGTCCCTGAAGGGCAGGAAGATCCAAGAACAAAACTATACCACCAAATATAGATTACTATGTATGGAAATATCAGGCTTTTTAATGATAGTTTGGTCCTGACTGAATTATATATAATTTTCACAGAATTAAGGGGGGGAAAAAAACCCTGAATGGAGTCCATTAAGTTGGCATATTAGAATAGGGATGGTAAGCTACAGTAATATTCTATATTTTACACTAAACAGTGTCAAGAACAGAGTAACTATAGTCTGTTTTTTCCTTAACTTAGCATCAGACAATACATGGTAATTCCCTCCATCAAGCCTGTCTGACCTGCTTAAGTGGTCTGTTTCTGAAGGTGTTGGTAATTTCAGTGTTCAGTGTTGCAGTAAAGCCTCACAATTTAATATAAAATAAAACGTATTCAGACATTAAAAAGTTGTCCCTCTGAGGCAAAGACTGAATGGCAGTTTTCTCTGCAATAATCTCCAATAAACAAGTGCGTTCCCAGTTTAAAGTGATTAAATTCAATTTGTATTTACATGCACAATAGCTAACATGATGATTAAAACAGATGTAAAGGTCATTTTAACCAAAATACAGAAACAAAAAAGATATGAACACATTTTATTATTATTTTTTTTATCCAAATACAATTCAGTCAAATTATTTATTTAATGATTAAATTATATATCTAAATACCCCGTTGCTTTTATTTTTAAAATAGCATTTTCTGTGCTAGAATACTACAAATCATCATCATCTTTTACCCAGTTTGCTTTAAAAATGAATGTTTTACAAGCAGATGTCATAAATCCCAAACTCTACATGCATAGATACCATGAGACCTAAGTGACAAAATGTGTTTTATAAAATGTGACTCTTTCTGAATGAGATCCAGCCACTCACATAACAAACTGGCACAGTTATAGCATGTTTCTTTCCAGCCTTCTTAAACTGTGATATGTGCCACATTTTAAGGTTTAAGCAATTGTTCTCGAGCGTCATATTTGTTTGTTTGAGGACTTATGAAATTTGAATTCATGTACTTTGGCTTGTCTTTGTTTTTTGTTTTTTTTTTGTTTTTTTGTTTTTTTGCATCTGTGTTGCTCAGATCCAGACATCAGTGCCTCCTGGTACACAGGCAGGGGGATCAGACCTCTTGGGAGATTTGGCCGAAAAGCTTCAAGAAGAAATGAACTTCTGGCTTTCATCACAGCCCGAATTTATAGACCAACAGCTGACAGCGGCTTTTGGATCACATGATGAGAATGCTCTGGATCGTTAAATAACTGCTATACTCTCATTTTTTTATGTTAAGTAATGGACTTGGTCTTAGATTTAGGAGTTTTCTAAAGTTACATTCAGTTATTTTCTGTAAATTTTATATAAATAATTTGTGTTTTCTTCTTTACAAGCATGGTGATAAAAAAAAAATATGTGTAAGAAAATCAGCATGTCAAGTTAAAAGTGTTTTAATAAAGGAATCCATGAATTAATGGAACATGTATTCCAACCTCTGAGACTGAAAAGTTTCAATCAATAATTATGATTGTTTGTTTCATGATAAGTGTTTATGGCAGAAATGCTACAACAAGAAACTGACAACAAAACTGGATGGAGGCACTGTGTAATACAGATACTCTTTAAAGATAACTATGGCATCCAAGGCAACAGTTGCATAAGAGAGTAAGCGAGCAATTGTCTGACAGCATTACCTTCAGCCACCAAAACCAGCTTACAGAATGTTAGCAGAATGCTAATGTTTTATGGGCAGTTACTGCCTCCCTGTGAGGAAAACTACAGTGTTGTTATATTTCAGTTATGCAATACTTTTCTTTTTGAGTTTACAAAAATTTAAATATAATGCGGCAGTTTTTGTCTAGAGGCTAGTAAATTATGACTTCAAAAGCTCAGCTAACCTATTCATGCCACATTTATGAACTTTAGCCAGTTTCTCAACAATGGTTTCTAACTTAAAGAGGAATGCATCCCCTTGGTCGGCTCTGGCAAGACGTGATAGCAGAACAAGAGAAAGCAGCCAACCTTGAAATCATACCAAAGTGCAGTTACTCTTTAAGCAGATCTTTTTAATTACTCGGTGATTTGCAAAATCACTTTGCACAATAAAGAGCCCTGGATGCCATTACACAACTTCTGTACAGCTTTGGCACAAAGGAAATTCAGCTCACTGCATTCTTGATTTAAAAACTAGTGAATCTTTGTGCACATCTTCACCGCTGAGCATGGGGTTAGTGTTGTTTATTGCTCAAAAGTTTCAAATGAAAAAGTTTGGCTGAGATCACAAGAAAATGCAGAAAACATCTGCAAATATGAAACAGTTAAGCAGAAAGAAGGATTTGCACACTAAATCACAATACAAATGACAACTAAATCATCCCAGTTTTATTTTCACTCTATTTCATCTCCTCAGCATGAGGCATTTTTTTTGTTTCTGTGAACTAAAGAAGGGAGCCCGGGCCCTGTCAAAAGTCTTACAGAAGCTTGGTTTCAATCAGCATTAAATAGCCTCATTTTTCCTGAAGATCTATTAGCAATGTTTTAAATTACTAAGCAGTAAAAAGTCAACATTTGAAGCCATCATGTGGAGAAAAACTGTTGTGTTTGCGTGGAGAGAAGATGGAAGAATATTATGCAAGAGCAAGTGACTGTATCCAGGAGAGAAAAGATGCTTTATGGGGCTACAGCTCTTCAAATGCTTTTAAATCTTTAATTCTATTGTTTGTTTTTATTACTGATTATTGGATAGTTTCATCCACAAACGTAGGTTCAGCTGAGGGGAGAAAAAAGGCTCCATGTGCAAGTCCACAGCCGTTTATGAAGTTTCATCTTGGATGTTGTAAGATTTTAAAATGTAAGACTTAATTTGATAAAAACTTCTATTTTGTGAGAAAAATTAATTTCTTTGTTGCCTAAAACTGAAAGGTTGGTTCTGGAATGAAAATGACAATAAATTTAATTTTACACAATGACAATTGTTAAATAAATAAGAGTATAACATGAAATGCTCCATGTTCACAGAAGAAAGAAGCCATTTGTGAGACCATGCACACTGATTATAAACCAAGAATACACTTTTACCACAGACTGTATACAAAAGATTTTTTCCTTCCACTATGGTGTTCTTTTTCAGCCAAAAAGTGAACAAATTTAGACAAAGGCAGTGCTATCAGTTAAGATTGGCAAGCTAAAAAGCTAAACTAAAACTTAAGCTTAGTGTACACGCATCTGACAAGGATGCCTGCTGGGCGCGGTGTCCCAGGCATGTCCCAGTGGGAGGAGACCCCCGGGGCAGACCCAGGACATGCTGGAGAGATTATGTCTCTGGCTGGGAATGCCTTGGTGTTCCCCCGGACGGACGGACGGACGGATGGACGGATGGATGGATGGATGGATGGATGGAGCATTTTATTAGTTTGGAGGTGGGGGGGAACGTGGAGGTGTCAGTTTCTCTTTGCTTTTCAATAAAAGTCACCAGCTGCCGCTGTTTTGTGATGTATTTTATAGATATTAGAGTGTCTGCTCTCAGGAAGAGGTATAGAAACAACCGAGAAAAAAAAATCATTTACAGTAAATATGAACGCTGTCACTTGTAAGTTTCTTCAAAAAGTGATTCATTCACCCTGCAGCATTCAAAGTTTTAGATTACTGAAATACTGTACTTCATAATACTGTAATAATTACCTCTATTGTGCAAACCACACTGAAATGAACTCTGCTGGGGGATCTCCATTCTAGTCTGATTGCATGCCAAAATTAACCAGGCAAGAAAACACAGAGTGGAGGTAATCGGTGCCAGTTCAACATCTGGCATGCAGAAACACTGAGGGGGGTTACTGCCTGCTGGAGGCTGATCCCAGGCCCACTGAGAAGAATCAGAAGAACCAGTTTACTTAATATGACAGTGAAATAAAACAAACTAAAACTGTATTCTTGGGTTAATCTAAGGCATGTTTCAGGATAAACAGCATTTTGTGCTCTGGTAACCAAAGTCGCAATCAAAAAGGGAAGAGGAGCACAAATTCCAAAATCCACAAGCATTTTATTGTCATGTTACATATCCAAGCTTTGAAATAATTAAGACAAACAGAAACACACAACAGAAACAGGCAGCCAAGCTACTGGCAGTCATACAGATTAAGGTCCAAGTTTGCAGCAAGATCCAAACAGATTGAATGTGTCTCTGTGGCGCAGATCTACAGTCGGCGTCTCCTGCCACTCTGTCAGACCTCCCTGCTGTGCTCCAATGCACTCAAACACTCTGTGGGCTGAATCAGAGCTCTGTTACCACAGACATGAAACTCACAGCTGTAGTATATTACAGCAGGAACATGCAGACATTTCAGATGCCAGACTTTAAAAGAAAAAAGTCAAAGAAAACTTAAACCTCTGACCTGGGCTTATGTAATATTTAATAGTTCTCATGCTGCAAGTTAGTGCCTCATATTGGTATCTACTGCCATCTACTGTTCTTTCTTAGGATGTTAGGCCTCTGTTTTCACACTAAAGAGACATCTTTAGGAAAATTAGGAGACCGTAAATTTTAATCCTAATACTTATTTCTTATTATTAATAAGGCTTTCTTTGAAAACACACACCAGGAATCTTTCCAGTGTTTCTTTTTTCCTTACCTATGCATTGCAGAAGCTCGTTGACTTGCTCACCAGAGAGGGCTGAGGTCTCTGTGAAGTACAAGCCCCTGTTACTGGCTAGACTTTTTCCTTCCTGGAGGAAGAAATCAGAACTGCTCATCATTAATTTGGTCTCTCTCCACGTGTCACTCTGTGCAGGCAATAAGATTACAGGAGCGTGGTTGTCTTTGTCCGTATACCTCCAGTGGCACTTGCCGATCATGAGCCAGATCTCCTTTGTTGCCTACCAGCCATATAACAGTAGATCCTGGTACGTACTGTTTCTCGAGCTCTCTGAGCCACACCTGAGCTCTGACAAATGTTTCCTATAATGACACAAGCGTGCTCAAGAACAAGACAAGAAAACCAGTCGAGATAAATCATTTCATAGTCAGGTGTGTCTTAGTTTTACCCTTTGCGTGATATCATAGACCAAAAGTGCCACGTGGGCTCCCCTGTAGTACAGTGGAGTGACGCTGTGGTATTTTTCCTGTCCTGCCGTGTCCCATATTTCAAAGCGCAGAGTGGCCTCACTTAGATGCACCACCTGGGTCAGGTAGGCACCTGGATGAGTAGACACCAAAGGAGTGGGAGTGTGAAATTACAAAAAATGTATTTACATTATTATTGTGATTATTACTGAAGTCTGAAACTTTGTGAAGGCAGTTCATTCTTAAGCGTGAAGATGAGAGGACTGATACCGCCACACAGGATTCAGGTACTGGCTTTTGAGATGTGATTTTTTCAGGTTTCCCACTTTTCTGTGATAATATATTTAACATATGATCACTGGTCACTTTTTTAGGCACACAAAGCTACTGCTGGCTTAGATCTTCTCTTCAAAGCTCAGAGATTTTGATCCATGTTGACATGATAGTGTCACACAGTTGCTGCACATATATGATGTGAATCTCCATTTTTACCAGATCCCAATGGTGCTGTATTGGACTGAGATCTGGAGACTGTGGAAGCCATGACATAGTTAGTAACAATACTCAGGTAGGCTGTGACATTCAAATGATGCTCTGTTGGTACTGAAGGGCCCAAAGTGTGCCAAGAAAAAAATCCCCCAAACTATTACGCTACCACTACCAGGTGGGATGGATCCATGCTATTATGTTGTCTGCACCAAATTATGACCCTACCATCCAAATCCTGTACCACAAATACAAACTCATTAGAGCTGGCAACGTTTTTAGTCTTCCTTTGTCCAGTTTTGGTGATCCTGTATGAAGTGTAGCCTCAGTTTACCATTCGTCGCTGACACTCAGTGTGGTTATCTGCTGCTGTAGCCCAGCTGCTTTAAGCTCGGATGTGTCGTGCATTAAGAGATACTCTTCTGCACACCTTGCTTGTAATGAGTGGTTATTTGAGTTACTGTTGCCTTCCTATTAGCTTGAGACCTCTGACAGCAACAAGACTTTTTCTCCCAGAGAATTGCCTATCACTGGATATTTCCTCTTTTTCGGATTATTCTCTGTAAAGCCAAAAAATGGTTTTGTGGGAAAATTTCAGCAGATCAGCAGTTTCTGTCATACTCAGACCAGGACGTCTGGCACCAACAACCATTCCACATTCATAGTTACTTAAATCTCCTTTCTTTCCCCTTCTGATGCTCAGTGTGAATTTCAGCTCACCCTCTTGACCATGTCTACATGTATAAAGCTTGAGTCAATGCCATGTCATTAGACATTTGCACTGAAGAGGTGTACCTAATAAAGTGGTTGGTGAGTGTAAATGCAGAGTCTCTTGCCAAATATATTTACCTTTTACATCATCAACTGATTATTAGAGACATTACCTGATGAAAATATTCAGCTCTATGCTGGAATATTGCATTTCTGTTGTGTTAATTACAGACAAAAAGTGCAATTTATCACAAATTAAACATGATATAAAGATATGCAAATAAACAGAATGAAATTTGGCAACTTCAAGAAAGAACCAACAATAAAGTACTGTATCTTAAACTGTTTGGCCTCTACATGGGCCAGCTAACAGAAATGTTTCACCACTGGATAATCTGATGAGAGCAACTTTGTATCAAGGCTATGAAAAATAAAAAGTCAAGTTAAAGTAATTAAAATAAAAATGTAGGGTTTTAGTTTATGTCTCAAGCATCTTTGTCTGGCAGATTTACTGAACGTGGGATGATTAATGACTCTGAGCCAACTGCCTTCACAAAGGGGTTTTACTCTAATGTCTATTCTGAACTGATTAAATTTTGCCCCTGACAAATATAACAATCAATTAAAACCAAAAGCAAACAGAAAAATTCATAAAAACTAAACTGAAATTAGTAAACCCAGTCTGGAAACCTAAATGAACTGAAAACCAAAATAAAAATAACTATAGCCACACAAAAAGTGAGTTTTTATTAGGACTATCTGCAGTCCTGTGAAAAACTAAGCACACTCCTTGATTTATTAACTTATTGAACCACCTTAAGCAGCAGAAATTCAAAGTAATGGTTGACTTCATCAGTTTCACATATTATTGTGGGGAATTTTGACCCACAATACAGCATCTCATCAGTTCACTGAACTTTTAAGACATTTATTTATGCAGCGTTTCAGTCTGATTGAAGTCTGGACTTTGGCTGGATCATTAACAATCACACAGACGGCCTCACCTGTGACTACAATGGTTTGATACACACAACACTTCATGATCAACTCAATGACTGCGAGGTGCCCAAATCATCAGCTCCCACCACTGTGCTGACAGTTGATATGAGGTATTTTGTGCTGATATGCTGTGTTTGGCTTTCTCCAAACATGCTGTTACGCATTATCATCAAACTTTTCCACATTGGGGTCAAAGGACAATGTTCCACAAGTCCTGTGGTTTGTTCAGATGCAGCTTTGCAAACCTAAGCTGTGCTGACATGTTCTTTTTGGAGAGAAGAGGTTTTCTCTCTGCAGCCTTTTCAAACAATCCACACTTGTTCAGTTTTTTTTCTAATCGTGCTGTCACAAACTTTAACTTTTAACCAGCTATCTGAGGTCTGTAATGTCTAACATGGAGCTTTTGGTGTTTTTACAGCTTTCCTGAGCATTGCAAAGTCTGACCTCAGGGGGAAACTGATGGGACGTCCAGCCCTGGGAAGACTGTAGCACTGAGTTAACACACACCTGAATACGCCAGACCAACAAACTGCTAAAACCTCTCTTCTTTTATAGAGGTGCTCACACTTACTAGCAATACCTGGGTCCAACTGTCCATCTTAATTCCAGTGGAAGCAGTAAGGGTGTGCTTAGTTTACACAGGACTGTAAAGAATCCTTTGTATTGATTTGCAGTGCAGAGGCTCCACGCCTCCTCACTGAAGCGGTCAAAGGTTGAGCTTTTTCTCTAATTGGTCACCCAGCAGCACAATAAATACATGTAGCTGTGTCTTTATGTAATTTAGGCTAAACCTACCTTGGAGCACAGACATAACTTACGGGTTAACATTCCACATGTGTTATTTCAGGTGTGCTGAATTTCCCTGTAAAACCTGTTGCTTTTGCACAGATGCTTTCAGTTTGGAACCAAATTAAAAGCTAAACACAAACATTTAAATGTGCTTGTAGGTGGTTCTTGGTTTGTTTAGAGGAACACAGTGGCTATTTAGTTGTGTTTCTTATCAAAGCTCATTCCTAAGCCAAAGTACTGCATCAATTTTCTCATCCTCGACCTCAGTAAAAAGCTGAGAGTTGATTCACAATGTTAAATTTAAACACTGCCATCCACACCTCAGAGTGTCATGAACTCACAGCCTACAGTGGGCGATGTACTCCTGAACTCATCCTTGCTAAATCGCAAAGCCAGACTGGACTTTCCAACACCGGAGCTCCCCAGCAGGACCATCTTAACCTTGAGAGTATGCACCGGTCTGCGCACAGTGTCACTGTGTTGCTGGGCCCCTCGGACCCTTGGGAGAGTTTCTCCCATGGGAAGCCTTAGTTAACTCCAAAACAGAAGGATAAAAAGTCCAAAAGAAAGGTACTGAAGTCCTGATCTAACTCTCCTTTAAAAAAAACAAAAAACAAAAAAAACAAAAAACGACACCAATTTAAAAGGCTCCAAAAAAGCTGAGGCGTCTTATTTGTTGTGAAAGCGTGTGACTGGTCCAGCTTCAGCTTAGAAAGAAAAGTAAAACTGAAGTCCAGACATGTGAAGCCAGCAACATAATCTCACTTCCTTATGCACACCTACTCCTGATTCGTCCGCAACCTCCCTGCTATCACATGCTGTGTCATTGATTTGAAGCCACACGGACAGACTGGCTTTAAAAATCAATGTCCATATTTCTTGTTGGGAGGGATTCATAATGCATGCAAATATAAACTTATAGGAACGTCTGGCATTCCTGCAAATTTTTGTTTTGCTTCAAAATACTCGTAAAATTACAGATACTCAGTGGGTCCTCTTTGTGCACAAACTCTTCAGATCACAGTGTCAGCACATTTTGCCGCTGGCCTGTTTTCCGGGTTTTATATATTTTTGTAATTCTCGGTTTGAACATACGAGGGCAGCATTGTATGCGTTACAACTTCGGTGTAATAGTAAACCATCTTCACTGTGGTAGGACGGTGAGTAGTGGACCCATCCTCTGATATTCTTTTTTATTTAGACTTAAAAAAATCACAGCTATGATCAATTATCTGCCCTTGCCTATTTTCCCAAAAAAAGTTTCTTATTGCTTCAGGAATGTTTTCAATCTTTTCCATTAACGTTTAGAGGGGTTAAAGGTCAGGAGACCATAACTATGAAAGCTGACAGTCTTTTACCTGTACTGATTTGGGTCATGGATTATTTACTTGGTAAATTCCGGATGTGTGATGAATTTCCTTTTCTCGCTGATGTCTGACTCGACTTTAGATACAACTGATCCACTTTCCAGAAAGTGTTTTGGAGCCTAAAAACCTGGAGTCCAGCTCTGATTTGACTCGGTCATCTCTTTGTTCAGAATAACAGCTTGACCTCTGATATTTCCCTTTATCCTCATGTCATGTTTTTCGTCACAGTGGTACTTAGTCAGCAAAGTTCTGTTAGAAGTTTGAAGCCAAGCCATATTTATATCATACGAACAATGGCTGCAGGCTGATTTATTGTTAAAAGCTTTTCGTGAGTAAATCGAATGAAAGGATGCAACCTAAGGAAACCTGTCATGTGTAGAAAGGAAACTTTTACATTTATTCCTGTTCAACATGAAAACATGAAAGATTTTTGGACATAGTGACACTTCTTGATGGATTTCTGCATCTTAAGAGATCTCAGTAAATCATATCTAAAAGAAACACTGTGTTCAGAAATAGCCATATTTTAAAATACTCTACTAAAGTGTCCTCAACTGGATTTTAAATATACATCATCTGATTTTTCTTATTGATGAAAACGGGACCTTTTCTGTTTGTCTTCTGTTTCTCACAGTGCCAAAATAAATCTAGTCAAATCTTTCTCCCTCACAGTGATAGTGAAGTTCTGTTGTAGTAAGTCCAAACAGAAACAACACAGTGGACAGTAACTCTTTTACTGTGGTAACTAATTAAACTGTGAGTGTATGAACACACCTGAATCTCACATTCCTTGGCTGTATGACTAAACTCAGAGGGTGACTGTATATCCCAGGAGAAAGTGTCTCCACATTATAGCAGTTACAAATAATAGTACAGTGATACCAGTGGATAAAAACAGCATTTCGTGAGATCACTATTAAACTCACACTCAGCCGGGTGCACATTGTATTTTAGGGGTAGGGGAAGGCCTCGTCTGTCTCTTTAAGAAGCAAGAGGCTTTTTTAGAGCTGGCTTGTCATCATTAAAAATAGCAGAGGGGCTGTGAGAGAGTGAGATAGTGCATGCAGGAGCTGCGGTTTCTGGTAGAAATTGGACAGAGTCCAGTCCATATGTTGGTGCAGCATTCAGGCACTGTGTGGAAAATTCTCAACAGCATTGAAGAGCTCCAACAGCATGCTTTGCCTCACTGGTGCTAGTATCGATACTGTAACCAAATCTTAGACAGGTAAAAAGTATGGTCCTACAGAAGTTTGACCTCTGTAAACACTTTACTGCTTTTGATCTCAGCCACTCATTTTAGGTCATGTTGAAAAAGAAAGAAATCTATTTTGACATTTGTGTTTCAGAATGGAGGATTATCTGTGGTACGCTCTTACCAAGCAAGTGGTTTCACAGTCAGACTCGCCCTTCCTCATCACCTCCATGGTGACTGAACTTCAGAAACCAATGGATGACATCATGGTAGCTACATCTACAAGTAGCTATGAAGCCACATGCTCATTGGCTAATGACTCATGACTGAAGTTGTTAGCCAGTGAGTATATCCTGACCAACCACTCATGAGAAAGTTCATCACTATTCCAAGTTTTCTGCATTTGTGTATAATGGCTCTCACTTTGGTTCAGTGGAGTCCCAAAGCTTAGAAACAGCTTTGTAATCCTTTCCAGACTGATAGATGTCAGTGACTTTGTATCTTGGGGTTTTGTCTAGATCGTGGCATGATGTGTTGCTTTTTGAGTTCTTTTAGCCTGTTCCACTTTGTCAGACAGGTTCTAATAAAGTGATTACTTGATTCAATAAGTTTGCCATCAGTCAGGCCTGAGTGTGTTTAGTAAAACTGAACTCAGCTTTCCAAAAGAAAAATGTGGTTAATCACAGTTAACACATATAACACAAACATATATTATACCATCTTATAGCTTTTGTTTTGAGTAGTTCTCCATTATTTTACTCACATTTGGTATTCTTTAACTAACTTTTTGTATTGCTTTCTTTTAATCATTATATATGACGTTACTTTTATTTTAACTATATTTCTTTATTGTATTGTTCACGATTTTTATTCTTTATCCTACTGCTGCAACACAATAACTATCTATTTGGACCCCATTTTTTTAATCTATCATATCCATTATATTAGAAGTCCTCTGCATCTTCAAAAGTGTCCAAACCCAGTGTCGTGGTGGCGTCCATGGTCTTGCCATCGCATATATACAGTTTATGTGAACTGCACAGTACCCATATTTCCGACAACACGTGAAAGCAGCTTGCCTGAGCACAACCTTTGAAGTTTTTTAGGGAGACTCTTCGCTGCAGTGAATCCAACAGGTGGTGGAGTCACACCGCTGCTTCGGGAGCAGACAGTTATCATATTTTCACACTGTGGTTTTTCTACAGTTGGTGCTTTTTTTCCCCTAAAAAAACCTCTTCTACTTCTTTTATTTTTACAGTGTCAGGGTCAGAAGCGCTCTAACAGTACTGAACAACTCTCAGGTGATCATTTGTGACCTGAATACGGCGCCGCACGTGGGGACCGCGCGCAGCTTTGTGAAGCAGACTTGGTCGCGGGCTCGTGCGTCGCTACAGAAACACAGGAAGAAGTGTGAAGACGGATGTATGACAATGAGGCACGCTGAGAGCCGGAGCAGGCAGCCTGGGTTTGTGTCACCGACTTCGCGTCTTTAACTTGAAATTTGTAGAAACACATGAGACGCACGAGCCGCGGGTCTGTGTGGATTACCGAAGTCTGAATTCATCGGCAGCCAGTGGATTTAAGTGTTTGAGGGGACGACATGGGGACTCAGGGGACAGGTCGGAAAAGGTCCACTAAAAAGGACAAAACGACGGCAGAGGACGATGCCCTGAATCTCATAGCCAGAGAGGTGAGTGAGAGGGAGACAATAAAACTTTACTGAGGGGGGGTTGGAAGCAGTAATGCAACTTTTGAAGAGCCACCAAACCTACATAATCACACTTAAAGGCATGTAATCGCGTATTTGTTCCGCATGAGAGAAAAAAGTGGGTGTTTAATATCTGACTTCATGTTTCCACGTGTGTAATAATTGCTCATTGTTAAAAAAAAACAAAAACGGAGACATTGTCCCCAGTTTTTTAAACATCACTTTCCTCTGATACCGCTGCAGCAGGGGCGTTTCTAGTGGGGCACGGGGCTCCTCATGAAATCAGTATTTCATCAGCAGTGTACATATTTGCTGGATGCAATTTTCACATTTCTGTGCTGAGGGTATTAGGTCACTGTACAGGAGTTTGAATGTGGTTTTTATTGAATAACTTTTTTTGCAAAGTCACAAAAGAACTATTTAGACCAGGGGTGGTCAAAGTGCTGCGGCTAAGGGCAGTCCGGCCCCCTGTAAAGAAAGGAACACATTTTAAAAACAGCTTGATTTCTAACATGATGCACTTAGTGGAGTTTAACAAAACTCAGGACTAACTTCATCACATCACAAAATTTCTTTTCACACAAGTGGAGTGACATATGTTGAAATTAAGTAAAAATAGAAGTACCAGTGTATTATGAATCAATGAGACAATGCCTCTTTTCTTACTTAATTAATTTTTAAAATTTTGGCTGGAGGCTGGGGGTTGTTTAGTTTCCCTTTAAGGACATAAGGGGTCAGGCTGAGATGACTGACAGCTGGTTCTGGCCCCCTGAGCCATATTTTCCCCCATGTGTAATTCAGACTCTGTAACTTAAGGTATTTTTGAGGAAAAAAAACATTTGTATAAATAGAGTTTAATATATTCTAAAATGAAACAGAATGGGGACAGCTATGATGTATTGTGTTGCAGAAATATCAGCTGAATTTGAAAACAGTTCGGAGATTGTGTAATAGCCGCATGGTGGTGCAGTGAGTCAGAATAGCATCCGATTCATTATTCTGGTAACTGGTGCTAGTGCAACGTTTCTACAGGATTTATGTTGCTGCTAATGTGCAGTTTTTTTATAAACATGAACACAAAAGCATTACGCCATCTTTCAAAATAGCACGTATATAATACAAATTTCAGATAGACAAAAAAGACTGCAGTGCTGGTTGAGGTGGACAGCTTTAACAAATCTTTATGGTAAAATGCTACCACCACACCGCACCATACATCTGTCAATATCGGCTGGTAATACTGGCCTCCCAATATGTCAGTCAAATGCCATCAACATAACCAAACAGTTAATGAGCCCTTTTGGCAGCTCTTAATACCTGTATTGAAACTGGAACCAGTAATTATTGATGAATAAAAAAACTCATATATCAATGCTGGTTGCTCACCAAAACAACTCATCACCAAAAATGACTTTCTGAAGGGCTGTCCTCATTGGTAGATTGGTTTAATGTCTTGTGTGATTTAAGACGGGCACACTGAATAAATGTTGGAAAGAATGGGCTGAGCCAAAATCGGACATTATGTAAACATTTTAGGGTTAGAGTAGAAACACACCTATTCCTGCTATGTATAGTGCTTTTGTTTTGTTTGTTCTTTTATGGTCTTATAAACCTTCTACAACCTTTCATCATTTGATACTTTGGAGTTTTTACCTTATGGTCAAAAAAACCCATTAAAAAAAAACAGTCAGCACTAATTCTTACACTTCTAAACATTATTGTTGCATAAAAGCCTTTGGATAAACATAATTGTAACCCACAGCTGATTATAATGGCTTGTTCTACTTACATGAGCAATTCTTTCATGTGCTGACCTGCAGGGATTGTTGAGTTCTCTTTCAGTACTACAGAACTGTAGCTGGCAGTCGCACGTTGTTGTCTCTTAGCAGGTGCCAAAGTCATGTT
The DNA here is from genome assembly GCA_015108515.1 of Hemichromis elongatus. Lineage (NCBI taxonomy): Eukaryota > Metazoa > Chordata > Actinopteri > Cichliformes > Cichlidae > Hemichromis > Hemichromis elongatus. The sequence goes on along the minus strand of VUQR01013202.1, from coordinate 2,913 downwards.
ATGACAGGTTTACACCGCTTCAAAGTTCCTAATCCTTTTTGTTATTATGAGACTGCTAGTGAAGGATAAATTTAATGTTTTATAGGAGAAGTAAAGCCTAGTGGGTCTTCAGGACTTTAGCCAACCTGTTTGAAGTGAACCCTTCGCTCCCCTGAGGCGTAAACCTCAAGCTAAGTATCGATATTAAAGTTTAGCTTCAAGACGAACTACAAGAAACGGTAAAACCTCACATTTATTGTTACTAAGCAACACTGTGGCCCCTTTGAGGATGTAATTCCCTTTATTTATGAAAAAACTGAGGATCAGACATTTATGACTTTCCCTGCTGAAAACAACTTTTCATATTCTGTGCGGCTCCCGGTGAGCGTAAAAAAACCCTCAACTCTCTGTTGTCTGAGCATGATTCAGAGCCACTTGTCTTCAGTTAGGAGGAAGTTGGGTTTTTGCTAACACAACCCGGATGTTTCAGTGAATTTGCATATCATTTCTAACAGTCACACTCTCTCGTCTATTCTTCTTCAAAACCGTGAATGGCCGTGGTTTTGCAGTTTGAGTGTTTGGATGTAATCCTGTCTTCACTGCTTATTTGTCTATTTACGCTGCTGTGGGGAGGCTGAGGTTGCACATTCCTGTAGCTAGTAGTGGTTTCTTCTTGTTGCAGCCGTGTTACCCAGCTGAGGATGGGGTTGGGGGACGGATGCTATGAAGCAGCAGCAGCAGATATGGTATCTCCGAGAAGGAGATTGTCTGTGATTGATGAATCGCATGTGTTTGTCAGGGTTGGGGGGGGGAACAGTGGCGGGTTGTTTTCTGTGTCTTTAAGCGGCAGCTGGGTCGAGTCCCTCACTGGCTGTCCTCTGACAGGATGGTATGTCAGCGCTGATGAGTTGGCCCACTCTGCAAAGAAGCTTTAAAAATAGATGCTCCTGGAAGATCAGCTGTTGCTGCACCCCAGTTTTAGAGCGGGTCTGTGGGTGGGGGTGGAGGGATGAGAGTGGTTGTTGCTTGGTAGCTGGCCGTCACACCAGTGTGAAAGGAAGAAATACTCTGCACAGGATAGTGCAGCCGGTTAGCCGCTTATCAGAAATATTATCCTGTACATCTACAGTATTAGAGGGTGAGTGGAGCTGTCAGTACTGTAACTTGTGGAAGAAATGGGAGGAGAGCAGACAGCAGGAAAGAATGTCAGGAGTGGATATCAGTTATACTGTGCTTTAAGGGAATCGGGCTGCTGGGGCTGTCAAAGAGTTTGAATCCTGCTGTAAACATGAATTTGTACTGTAGGGATAAAGGATGGCACGCTGAACTGGGTGATCTCTCTGTAAAACCCCAAAAATGACAGATTAAATCATTTGCCTTAATGAAAGTGATATTGAATTTTAAATATTTTGATTATATTATTTTGATTACATTACAATAATCTAAAGAAGCTCTGAAAATGATTTCCATGTAGATGCTTTAGTTACAGGGGCTGGCTCACAATCACAGGGGGATGCTTGAATTACACGAGGTCATTGATCACGTTAATTGTAAAACTCCACCTCCACCTTGTTGTATTGTGACCAATCAAAGTTTTCTGCGGTGAGAGTCGAGGGTATCAGTCAGTCAGGCAGATAAACTGAAGTCTGTCATCTGGCTGCTCTAACAGCAACCTCTGTCAACTCTGATTTAGATTACTCATGTTACACTGTTTTGAAATGCTTATTTGCTCAGTAGTTATTACCCACAGAGGCAGAAGAGCAATCCCACTGACTCGATGAAGCTGAAATTTGTCTTTGCTGTGGGAGTGAAGTTTGGTTAGAATGGTGTCATCAAGCCAAGATTTTTATTTGGGCAGTACTTTGGTTTCAACAAAAAAGCATTCCCATCGACCTCAGCAGATATTAACAAGCTGTTGATGTGTCATGTTTCCCACAGCTTTAGATTTTATTTGTATCAGTGCGGATGGGAAAAATATTCATTATAAATTTCTCCTCTGCTTTTACTTTATTATTTCTTGAAAAATACATACCTGACCAATGTAATCAGCTGTTTCTCAGCTAATGCTATGTCTACATCTACACGGGTATTTTAATAAAAGTAGGGTTGTGTTTATTCATTTTGTCCCTTTGTCCACACTTACGGTGCGTTCACACTGAACGCGGTACCAGCGGCAAAAGTGGCAGGTTTACATGTAAAGTCAATGGAGATGCGCGATCACACGGGGCCGCGAATTTTAAAAAGCGAATTTGCGTCGCGAAACCACGGTTCGTGCGGTCATTTCGCGCGATTTATGCGATGGGAAATCCGCGCGACAGTTTGTGTGGTGCATTTTTGTGCATTTATGCGAATCGCCTCTACCGCTCGAGTTGGAAAAATCTCAACTCGAGCGGCAAATCGCGCCACGACAACCAATCAGGAGGTGATGGTGATGCTCTGACCTAGGTCAAAGGGGCGGGTCCAGCCAAAGCCATTCATTCTTTATAAATCGAATTAAATCAGGACTTTATGAGTATCACTAGAAATATTATAAACAGTCGTCTCCATACCACAGTTTGCTATCAGTAAACCCCGACGGCATTCACTGTTAGCATCCCACATCCATGTTATCAGTGTATAAACTGATAGTTTAGCATATATTAGCACAGATATCAATAAAGGACTACCGTATTAAACACTCTAACTAACCGCAGACAGATGGACAGGCGCTCTGCAGGTTGGATTGAGCGCCTGTAGTTGGTGTCTAGGTGGGCGATGCTTGGACCTACGCGGGACAGCAGCTCCTCAAACTGGGCGAGGGACAGACGGTGGTACCGCTGAAAGCGGCTGTCATCCAGACGCAGCTCCTGGAGCAAGTGGTGAAACTCACCAAACTGCTCACGTTTCTGGAGGACCTGATGGATCCAGATACGGCGAGGACGTTGTTTACGCTGC
>VUQR01013201.1:25093-36411 GCA_015108515.1 Hemichromis elongatus | reverse complement strand
GGGGATATGAATGTACAATATACGCGCACGAAAGTTTCAGTAACGCTGACTGTGCCTTGTACGTTTAATGGCAAAATAACAGAGGACAAAATAAGTTATTTACAACACGTAGTAACATGTAAACACAATCTTCTGTACAAAGAAATATACATGCAAAAGTAAAAATAAGTCATACTAAGACATTCAAGATGACATTTCTGCAGTCTTGTTTTAGGTGTATTTAAAATATGACAGTTATGAGGTTTACATCCCGGGTGTGGGCGAGCTGCCCGACCCTTCTCTGTACATCTTTACATCGTGAGCAGGTTTCCCAAATAAATCATCGCTTCGACCTTCATCCAATCGCGAGCGCGCTTTGACAAAGCGATGATCAGAACAGCTTCGGGGAAACCCTTTATCCACACTAATAAATAAAAACGACACAAAATTAAAGACGCGGACTTTACAGACCAGAGACAAGTCATTAAACTCAACGTGTTACCGACAGCAACTGACAACCTTCAAATAAAACGAGAAGCGACGCTTCAGTTTTTTCATTTTTACCAACCTCTCGAACTTAATTCACACACAAAAAAGAAGTTTTTAATCTATTTTTTTTAGACGTCATCGTATTTAAATGAAAACGACTGGCAGAGACCTTTTTTTTTCACATGAGATACCTGTTAATGCTGATGAAAATAACGGTGTTCCGTTGTTATTGTCTGCCAGAAGGTATCATTCTTTCATCAGTGCAGATCATGGTGACTTATTTCACCCCAGACCTATTGTTCGGTGAAGCTATCAACCAATACGGTCTAGCAACATACACTCGTATCTACCTACAAGAGCCAAACAAACTCACACAGGAAATAGATTTGTGCACGGCTTGAAAAAACAAACAAACCCAAAAGAAATAAAAAAAAAAAAAGACAAGTCAATATAATTTCTTTTTAGCAATAAACCACCAAACAATCTTCTCATTACAATAAGAATAAATAAAACCACAAGGAACCTTTGTAAACGCTCATATGCCTCGCCTCTGCTCAGTGTGGTCTGTTATAACTCAACATGACAAATCATTAAAAAAGCAAACAAACATATTAGGAGGAAAACAAAGCAGAGCCAACTTTGGTATTGTTACAAAAAAACAAACAAAAGCGAAACGAGGACAACAAAAGCATAAGTGCCTATACTTCATAGATACACATTTTTATACATTATTTTGGAAAAACTCTCCTTTTGTTGCAGGGTTGTTGTTTTTTTTTTTAATTTATTTTTTTGCTGGATATTAATACTGAACTTAATACATAAGAGTTAACACAATACAGACATCTATTGCAGTACCAGGTACGTACATGCCTTTTTAAGAATACGGCTACAACACAAGTTTTCATAAATAGTTGCATAAATGTTAAAGCTGCGACATTGCACATGGGAACCTAGTAACGGTTTGTTCCAGCGGTCGGCGGGGACTCACTAAAACTCAGCAGATGGAACGCTTTTTGTTCGTCCAGAGAGAAATTCGTCAAAATGAGAAATGAAAGCGGGGGAAAACGTTATTTACAAATAAGGCGGACGCAGGTAAAAATCTGAGAAGCTCTATCGGGATTTTCTTTTTTTTTTTGCTGAGTAGTTTTAATGCTTTGTTCAAGTTAGTTTCTCTTAGTGTCGCAAACAGAAGTGATTCAACCTTTGAAACTGAAGCGGGAGAGTAAAGAAACGCAAACTATTGCACTGAATGTAAGTTTCTGCAAAACGTGGTTTTGGTAGATACATCTCGTTCCAGAATAAGAGGACCCTGCTGATGGGTGCCACTTCACCACGCAAATCTCACTTCCCTTTTTTTTTTCTTTTCGTTTTTTTTTTCTTTTTCTACTTACCGACTACCCTTTGTTTCCAAAAGGTTATGAATAAAGACAGTTCTCTGTTTCCTCGCTGTACATTTTGTTTCATTTACAAAAAGTAATCTCTCGTTACAAAAAAACATTTTCTTGTGTTCAACCGAAAGCAGCCTGAAATATTCCTATTGTACAGTATTCTTCTTCTTTTTTTTATTTGTTTAACACTGTCCGAAACGCGAGACTTGCTCGCGTTGGCTTGTTGAGAAAGCTTGGTTTTCTCCCTGCTGAGTCAAAGTTTTGAAATCTCAAATGGATTCCAAGAGTTTGCTTGTTGTGCAGGCATAGGGAAGGTATGCCAGGTTTAAGGAGAGGAAGGACTTGGGGGTTCAAAGGGTTTAATCGGCAGAGGTTAGTCAGTCAGCAGCAGCAGCAGCAGCAGGACTTTTGTGGCTTAGTGAAGGAAAAGGGGATTGTAGCAGGCATGTCGCTGGTGGTGCTCTCAGTAGGCTTCTAACAAGGATCAAGTGAACGAAGAGCAGCAGTGGAAGAAATTCCTTCTGGTCGTGTTTACCTGGTAACCTACTGTCAGGTCTGGCTGAGCAGGCGGCTGTGAAGGAAGGCCTTAATGGTGCCTATGGGCCGCGCATCATTCTGGTGTTTCCGTCTCTCGATGAAAGAAATGAGCCTGGATGTGTCCAGATGTGCGCCGCAATGATTCCGAGATGGTGACAGTGCTGGTGGCTGTGTGGGATTTAAGGTGGAGTCACTGCTTGTGAAACCTCGAGGCTGAAGCCAGGGCTCCTGCAGGCAGGACGCGGCGTGGGGGCGTCGCTCTGGCTCGCCCTGGAGCAGCAGGCAGATGAAATCTCTGGCAGCTGGGCTCACACCCTGGAAGTAATCCTCGGGGAAGCTAAAGTCCAGGCGACAGATGTTCAGACACGTCTCCTCGAGGCTCTCGTCCAGGAACGGAGAAGCGCCGCTCAGAACCACATAGGTCACCACCCCTGTAAATCATCCAGTTGGTCAATCACCAGGTTATTTAGCCAAATTAAATGAATTCATTCAGCTCATGCAGCACCGTGACCGCAACAATAACAATCCTCTGTTAGATAATTTGCCTAATTGTTGGGGCTTTCGTTGCATTATTGTCGGGTCTTTACCTTATAATAAAAAAGTGCCTTGTTGTGTTTTGGCCCTATCTAAACAAAACTAAACTGAACTGAATCATTAACTTTACACTGCACTCCCTTAAACTGTACTGATATATACATTTCTCTGATGAAACTCATTATTTACATATATTGCAGTAAAATATCACCTGAAGCTTCAAAATAGTAAAGTCAGACACCAGTTAACAGATTGCGGCACGGCTTGCAAATAGAAATTGCAACTGGGGATTTAAATCACTGATTTTTACATCCCCAGAGGGGCTGACTGACTGCACTGCTGAGGAAACACTTGTGTTAACACACCTGGCTGGGGTTGACATGATAGTATCGCATGGGAGCACTTTTGTCTATTTTTGTGTATTAGTCAAATATCAATAAGCAGCCTTTTTGCACATACTGATAAATAGGAAAAAGGGAATGTGCATTTAATACTATTACAGCAGGTTTCTGCAGCTGTGATTGTGTATTCGTGTACATACAGAGTTCTCTAAAGCAGAAATCATCAAGATAAAAAGCTAGTGGAATTTCTCTACAGACCTAAGCTCCAGAGGTCAGACATCAGTGAGGCGGGCTGACCCAGGATCAGCTCAGGAGCAGAGAACTCTGGGCTTCCCAGAAGAGGATGGATGTAAGAGGAGGGGGGGTTCAGTTGAACAGCATCACCAAAGTCTGTCAGCTTCATCACCGGCTGGGAGGACGCATGTTCCACCACAATGTTTTCAGGCTGTGAGAGCAGGATAGGAGGATTTAGGACACAATCATCAGACCTAGAGAAGCACAACAGCAGTGCAACAGCTTCCCCAAAAAATAAGATTTAGATTGTAATGCTTTCATTTGTTTGTTAAATTGTTTACTTTGAGATCAAGATGCGCTATCCTCCAGCTGTGCAGGTAATGGAGAGCTTCAAGAATATCTCTGAGGTATAAAGCAACTTTCTCCTCCGTCAGGTTGCCCCAACTCACGATGTAGTCGAGGAATCGCCCCTGGTCTGCCCTGATAACAGAAACACAACATGCATTTGATTTATTTGTTTTGGGGTTTTATTATTACAGAAAAATCTGTCGCAGCAGCTTTACTTACATCTCTAGCACCAGTACGTAGCTGCTGGCTGTCTCATACGTGTCTAGCAGCTTGACCAGATTGGGATGGTCTAGATTCTGGAGGAGTCGGATCTCCTGCAGGACCTGTTCTCGACGCAACAGCTTCTTGTTGACGTGTTTTGCTGCAACTGTACGTTTACTCCCTCTCTGGTCGCACCGCTTAGTCACCGAGAACCGACCCCTGCAAGGCAAAAATTAGTAGTTAGTAAAATGACACTTGAGGAATAAGACATTTTATTTGTGTTTTACTTTATTTTACTGTAACAGATTTTAAAGATCCCAGGAACAGACCCCAGGCTCCCTTTATGGAAAATATCCTATATCAAATTTATAAACTATAACTCCCAATCCTAATTGATGGACTTGGATGTATAATGTCATTCCACTTCTTTGTTGATTATCTATATCAGCTTATCAAATGTACAAACTCATTCCCAAAAATGCTTGTGAAAACAGAGTCGTGAATGCAGTCACAAATCGTGTTAGTTGATTTGAATATTACTGCAATCTGTAACCGGCTACTAAGGAAAAAGCAACTCATTCCTCATTTAAATACCTTCACGTGTATCATATATCGCTACTGCTAGTATTACTGCTACTATTTATATGAGTGCAGCTCCTGATTTATTAGCTTTGATGTGGTTGAGAATCACTGCGTGACAGGAAAACACACCTTCCTAGTTCAGTAATCTCTGTGTACTGGGACTCAAAGCCGTTTTTCCAGAGGACTTCGCTGCCATCGTCAGGGGTTCCTGAGGTGACACAGTGAATTCACAATGATTCAAGTATTCTAATCAAATGTAAAATTAATGTTTTAAATGTTTCAAACACCCGCGTGGCATAATATCAGGACTCTCACCTGACACTCTAAGACTGGCAGAGGAGGTGACAGCGCCTGCTATGTTTGTAGCAACACAGGTATACACGCCGCTGTCCTCTACAGACGTGGCCGTGATGCACAGGGACGCCTCTCCGGTCTCACTGCAGAAATGGAGAATGAAAGGAAACAAAGCATTAAGTGAAATCCACCAATTGGTACTGCAATTTGCACACAGTTATTGTGACTTCATATTTTATTCTATGAGTTTGTTAGCAGCACATCTGCACCTTCACTTCACAGGCCAATGTAAGATTTGCGTTTTTCTAGCTAAAAATCCGTAACACACACACACACCTGTAGGTCATGCTGTAATGTCCGTTGTTGCTTAGAGAGTTGTTGTCAGGGCCACGCCAAGCGATGGTTGCTCGTGGGCGTCCACAAACTTTACACCTCAAGGTAACTGCATTGCCGCTCTCACATGCTGCATCACTAACTGGGATGAGGAACTCTGGAGGACCTACAAACAACAACAAAAACCCAGTAAAGCTTAGTGTTTACCTTTTTGAATTTTTGTTCAAAATGCAAGGAAAGAGTTTGCTCCTCAGCTGAATCAACAATGTGCGCGTACCTTCATAGATAAAGTTGGGATTCAGAAGCTGAAACGACAATTTGAAGTAAGAATTAGATTTCTTGCACAAACTACAGTGGGCGAGGGGACTATTTACGTGACACTTTTCTACCTTGACAGAGACTTTGTTGGCCAGGCTGTCCTGAGACTTTCGGTAGCCGTTCTCAATTTTCCTGCCCTCCTTGTCTCTTTTCTCAGACTTCCGGCGAATGCGCAGTGCTGTGTGCCAAGATAATGACTTTCTAAACAAACACAAGCACAAAAAAAAGGCAAACATGAAGTTTCAGGTTTCATGTTTGCATAATCATAATCACTATGACTGTCATGTTTTCTGTTGCAACCTAAAAAAGGAAGGCAGGCTGCTTATTCTTACTTTATGGTGCCTTCGGGGTGCTCGGGTGTGACCGAGGATGAGGTGTGTCCTAACACATAGCCAGGGATCCAGCCCTCAGCCGCGGGGCAGTGCTCAGTGGCCGCCCGGTACACCAGGAACATGTTCTGCTGGTTGCTTGCTAGCATTTGGACCACCTCACCCTGCACCACACTGATCTCATCCTCCTTCACTGCCACATAATCCTGAGTGACCAACATGGTGGACACGCTGCTGCTGCTACTACTGCTTTCACTCTGTCAGGAGGAGAACACATTAAAACATGATTCACGAGACACTTTAAATATAGCAGAACATGTAACTGCACACATGAACTAACACATTAACACACATGAAAATACATAAATGCACATATGTCTAAAAGGGAAGTAGAGTAGTGTTACTTCACACCAATCAAATGGAAAGTTTGATTGCAGGGAACATAAACAAAAATGAAATTGAGAATATGTTGAATGCATGCAGTGCAAAATGCACTTGTTTGTATTTAGAGCGACTGGCTGACAAGTTAGACTGAGAAGTTACAAAAGCACAGAGCTTATGATCCCCCCCGGGGCAGGGATGATGAAATGCGGAACTTTATGTTTTCAAAGACAAGTTTTCAAGAAGAGGTGCTGAAGACACTTTGAAACAAACAGGGCAGGTTTTGGAAATTAAAAAAGCAGTTCGTGCAATCACAAGCTTAATCTCTGTGAAGTGAGAAACCATCTTACCAGAAAAGAAACGGCTTTTTGAAAGGTGCTAATGTTTTTAAAAAACAAAGAAAAAAAAAACTTCCCATAGGTTTTGAAAGGAGACTAAAAGCTATCGCCTGATGGAAAAAAAACAGAGATAACATGATTTTGAAATGGCACTTGTTAATGTTTAGTAGCTACAGTTGGAAAGCAAATGCATACTGAAGCTCATAGAGAGTCTTGAAAAGCAGATACAAGTTTCTCTGTGACTCAGATCCACACTGTTAGTAGTTTCCGGGGAAAGGCAAAAATTCTCCCTCATACACACTGTCGGTGAAGTTAGTGCACTCAGATAGGTGTTATTCTTCAGTCATTCAAGTGTTTCAGCAGCAGTAGTAGTTGTTGCATGTACAAGCCATTCTCAGAGCCAGCGGCAGGTTGACTGACTGACAGACAGGCAGCCACTTAGGGTGAGGTTAGTGACTAGTAAGTACTCTAGGCCCCGATGAAGCCTGGGCCTCGACTTGGCATCTTACCCCGTTGCTCTGGGTGGAGTGTATGGACTGCTCGCTGGTGGAGGAGCAGGTGCTCATGCGATCTATGTCCTTACTGTGGCTGGAGTGGCGGTGATGAGAGGGAGTCCCGTGACTTCCTTTGCCCAGAGAGTCGCCTCCACTGCCACCATTGTCATTGGGGTAGGAGAAAGAACCTGGCCTGCTGGCAGGAGAGGGAGGCATAGCGGGGACTATAGCCCAGAAAGCATTGCCTTTATGAGCTGGGCTGGAGGGGACAAACGCTTCCTTTCCTCCTCCTCCTCCGGGAGTTTGAGGTAATATCAGAGGTGAAACTGTCCCAACTCGAGGGCTTTTGAGATGAAAATTCAGAGGAGCCACTGGCATCTGTGGTCTGCTGGCCATTTGATGCTTCGGCATTTCCTCTGAGCCTCCGAGAACCTGTCTGACACTGCTGTCCATACTACCTGATGGCCTGTTACTGTTATTACTGTTACTTCCGTGAGGACTATCCAGCATCCTCATCTTAGGGACCTCTGAGGCTAACAGCTCTCCATTTGCTGTGTTGTCTGAACGGGGGTTAGAGGAGAGGGACTGAAGCGGCTGTGGGTGGCAGAGTGACCACATACCTGCTGATCTGTCGGGCCCCTCAGGGCCCGGGGGGTGATGGTGATGAACAGGCTGGGGGAGGCGTGAGGACGGCTGGGGGATACGAGATGGTCGGGAGCGCGGGCCGCACAGGGAGGAGGAGCTACCCCCTGATCCTCCAGAGCTGCCTTCGCCGCCACCTCCTCCCCCCATATTGCAGGTACTGTTGGAGCTGCTGCCTCCTGGTAGACCTGCAGTACTGCTGCTGCTACTGCAAGGTGGACCGCCTGGCCCTCCCACATGGTTCCTCTGATACTCTATAGGTGACGTCAAAGCTGTGGGAGTGGACAAGTGTTAGGTTTTAATAGCCCTCTTAAAATAAAAAGACCAAGAGTGTCAAAATGTTTTATGTAAAAATGCCATTTTGTGTGTTACAGTATTCACAACGATTTCTTACCGTTGAGGAAATTTCTCTGGTTCTCCAGGATCTGGCTGACCTGATGGATCCAGACTTGACTGACTCCAGGGCTTGGTGAATGGAAAGTGTACCTCTCCAGGTTGCCACTAGATGACCTGGAGGTCAGTGTGAACTTGCAGGGGTCATCTGGATTTTCTTCTAGACCCAACCAGCTCACCTGAAGAAATGTGGCAGGGAAAGGTAAAGAGATAAAGATGAAAATATATATGAAATAAATTAGAGGAGGTGTAGCTTCATGATCAAGAGGCACAATCCAAAGTAAGTTCATACAAGTTCAGCTATTTAAGTGAACTGTATTCACCTTGATGCTGTTCTTGAAGAGGTAGCCAGGAGTAGAGAAGCCCTTCTTTTTATCCAGGGGTTCACTGAAGATAACTATCTGCTCAAACAGAAACACTCTCCTCTCTTTCATCCTGGACAGGAGCCCTCCGTCTTGGTCTGAGACCATGAAGGTGTCTTGGAGAAGCAATCTGCCCTGAGCCACAATTTTACCCTGAGAAACAAACAGGCAAACCAAAGTAAGATCTAGATGGTGAAAGAGGTTTCTTAAATAGTTCGACTTTGGATGAGATATTAGAAAAAATGAAACGCACACAAAAAAACAAACATAATCGGACAACAAATTACAGCTGCAAAAACAAGTGCACACTGACACCTAGTGGCATTTACCTGAAACAGCAGCATTTACTCTATTGTATTATTTACTCTGGAAACATTCACACACTATCAGAGGTACGAAGGGCAGACTTACATCAAAGCCTTGAAGGCGCCCAACATTCATCATGTCGTTGCAGCGTTTGGGGACCACGCACATTACTTCTACAGCTTTCTGTGGAAGAACGAGAGAGAAAATCAAGGTCACTTTCATATTAGACAAAGTGACTAAGAACATAAATCTAGTTACGATAGTTTCTTAGCATTCAGTGAAAAACACAATAGATTATTATTGCTTCATTAGTTTTGTGCTGAAGTATGGGCTTTTTCTGTATTGTACCTCCAGCTCTGTCGCATCCACGCCAGCCTTCTTAGAAATTTTGAGAAGATCCTGTGAAGAAGTTAACAGAGTTAAGGAGAGAAATTCAGATTGTGCTGATCATACTTTATGTTGTGTAGAAAAAGATTTACCTTCAGCAGTAGCTGGTACTTCATTATGCGCTGGACAGGTTTGATGAGCAAGTCGGTGAGCTGCAGTCTGTGTCCCAGTCGCTGCTTCAGGTCCTGAAGAAAAAAAAAAAAGAATATATCATGTCTGGGGTCTGACTTATGACACAGACAGTGCAAAAAATAGCATGCTGTTGTTATGAGGTGCAAAATGAAAAAACAATCTTACCTCAAAGTACGTATCAATATACTCTGACACGATGTGCTCAGACTTAGGCTTGTTTTGGCAGTACACAATATACATGTGCAACCTCCGTTCCTGTATTTGGAACAAAAACAGCAAAGAACGTTACAGGTAAGAACACGTAATACACTCTTTACGCTACAAAACTTGTGCATTTCTTACTTGTTTGACAAATAAAGGTGCCAGCCGGTCAGGATCCTCCAAACACTTTTCAAGTTCTCCCAGGAAAAAACTGTGAATGAATAAAGACATATGACTTAACGTGCCAAGAAAAAGCTTTTATTTTATTTGTATAATGCTGTATATGCCCTGAAGCAGGGGCAAGTTCTACAGCTGAAGGACTCTGCCAGCGTACTCTTTGTGCCAGTCATAGATTTGATGGATGTTTCCAAAGACAATCTTGTCCTTTCCTTTCATGTCATCTGGAACTCCTTCCTCTTTCATTCTGCTCATGTAGCCCTGAAAGAAAGAGCCAACCAAAGTGTAAGGACAAGCAAATACTTGCTAAAAACTATGTCTGAAATTTTATGTGCAGATCTTATTTTTTTTCACCTCCACCACTGATCCCAGGTCTCTCACATAGTCTCTCTCAGTCTCCACCAGCTCCAGAAGGACATAACTGAGGGAAAGAACACAGAAATTGTCAGCGAGAAAGACGAATGCAACGCTCAGCTGTGGATGAATATCAGAAATGTTCCATATAAGCACACAAATGAGGACAAATATGATTTACTGTCTGGGTTAAAGCAGCTTTTGTTTATTAAAACACCAACAGGACTCGGGCTTATAACTCACTGTCTTCTCTTGAGGAAGCCAGATTTGCGCTCGTCCACCTCGTCGATGGGTGAGGAGGAGGAGAGGAGGGAGTTATCGGAGGGGTTGAAAGAGGGAGAGCTGCTGTCACCTTGCTCCACCGACAGAGAACTGGGACGGTCTTCCAGTGACTGAATTAAAGAATTAAGAAATTAAGAGGCAGAAAAATATGCTCCACTTACTTATCTTTATCAAAATAAAGCATACATGTAGAGTCCAGCCTGCATGAGTATACTGGGGATATTCGCCAGAGTGCAATGCCCATTTGTTGGAACAGAGGACAGCTGGGATAGTTAGTCACAGTTTTGACAGATGACTAGCTGGCAATGATGCCATTCTTTCTCACTAACACCAGAAGAAAGCGAGTGTTTACGAATTCAATCTCACCATCTTGCTCTTCACCAGTTCTTCGATGGCACTGACCAGTTCAGCCGCACTGGGTGTCTCTGAGCTACTCGGACGGCCAGACAGCCGAGATGCAGACTGAAAGCGAGAGAGGAAATGGAAGGAATAAAGAAAACTAACGGTTAATCTTCAGGACACTGTGAAGGGAGAACCTTTGGGTGTTGCATGCATACAGGACTCATACATTCTTAGAGACTTGAGCTCACCATTGTTGTGATTTGGACTTCGATATTCCACAAATCCAAATAAAGACTCGGTTTGTGTGATCTCCCTAATAAAAGGGTTAATAGGGAGCCAACTTGGAGCCAATCACAGACTATATTCTTGGGAAAAACAGGGGGTTACGAGGTGGGTTTAGGTCAGGGGGGAAACTGTGATTGGAGTGCTCTTCAAGCACACGCACCATAATTGGTCGAAAAAAGACTTCATTGGACGCGGAAAGTTTGCCTCTGATACAGAGCTTAGTCGGAGGCACAGAGGGCAGGGCAAGATTTAAAACGATCCTCTATACACAACCATTTAATGCCACAGACATGTTGCTACTGCAAAGACATGTAAATGGAGTATTCACTTCAGCA
>VUQR01013201.1:0-13735 GCA_015108515.1 Hemichromis elongatus | reverse complement strand
GTTTTTATGTCCTTTGCCCAACTTCGAGTGTTAGATAATGCTTCAAATAACAAACCAAATAAGTTCCTGGAAGTCTTAAATAGGGATTGCTGAACGACTAGACTTAGTTAGAGAAGGGCTTTGGTGTTAATACACGCAGATTGAGAAAATCCATTGGAAATGTGTTTTTCATGCCAAAATATGTAAGGTATAAGAACAAAGGCACCAACATAAGGATAAAATGAGTTTTTCTGACAGTAATAACTTCTGTCAAGTAAAATTGTTAATGAAAAAAGTAAAAAAAAAAAAAAAGTCTAATGAAAAAAACCAAACTGCAAGTGGGCTTTCCATAGTTGCATAGCAACACCTAGAAATACATATCTGTGTTCGCCCAAGCAGCTGTTTGATGGAAAGTGAAGGCTCTACGGGTCATCTGTGTTGTATTTGCAAACAGGAACCAAATCCGATAATCAAATGTCCATGCTAGTGCATGGATGCGACGAGGAGACGTGCTTCACCACAAAACAAACATCAAAAAACATCATTCAGTGCACCTGCTAATCTGCCTGTAATAAGCCAAGAAATTATTCTCCTCCTACCTTTGTGGTTGAAGAGGCCCTCCATCTCCATGGAGGACCTGGAGTGAGCGATGCAGAGCATGGAGCAGGGTACAATGCCCTCCTGAGCCGGTGAGCGATCCGTGGTCCGGACCAAGCACCAGTCCGGCTTGTCGTGGAGTCGCTCCAAAACCTCCACAGTCTGGCCGCGGCGGACTGTCAACTCCCCGTTGCTGCTGCCGTTACTGGCCACAAAGTCGTGTATGACCACTGTGAGTTCACAGCCACCAGAGAGCTGGAAGGAAAACAACAGCGCTCTAAATGGTTTTTCAAGAGGTTAACCTCCATATTAATAGATGTTAGGCTATTGTGTAGCAATATTTTCAACCATAATAAAATAAAAACTTTAAATTATTTTCACAGAGGACAATCCATTATTGTCTCACTGTGTTCCCTCAGATTACACATAAACATTTCTGAGTGGTTTTCTGCATTTCTTCCAATCGTATCACCAACACCCTCTTGATTTAAAAAAAAAATAACCCTTCAGTAAAACTAACATTTTTTTCAAATAATTATAAACCGTAAAGCAGATGTGCCCACACAATATCGTGTGCTAACAGCACAGGGACTCAACAAGCACTGTACAGTGTAAGAATGAACCGGTGACTCATCCAAGCTCAAACGAATAAAACGTCACTCTGACGACGTGATCGTCTATGAAAGGAAAGGCAATTTTAGGTAGAGGTGGAGCGAGTCGGGATTAGTCATTTTTCTCACTGGTTATTTTAAAAGGTTTGTCCTTTTAACGTGTGAGTGAAAAAGCAGCTGCTAGTCGCTAATGATGCTTTGATCTGTTGTGAAGGCACAGCGGCTGAGCAAATGGAGCTATTCTGCAAACACAAGAGCAGATAAGATAAGATTGAACATTTTAAATTGTTTATGCAATTACATTTCTGTGTCACGCAAAATTGGCATACCTGAAAACAATTAATATGTTAATAAAATAATTGCTGCATAAAGAATCGCTTGTAGTCTTTCTTTTGCACTGCAATGGACATTCTCTGTTCTTAATGCTGTATCACTAGTTTGTTATTATTGTAATTATTTGAATTGCATAATTTCAAGATAAAAAACTTGTGTGTATTTATATTAAACATCAAAATTATTAGCAACAGATCAAAAGTCTTGGAGTGAAGTCATGCAGTAGTCATTAGCTACACTCTGCAGTGTAAAAACTGTATAAACTGGAAAACACCCCATGTTTTCCAATACTTACAGCTGCTCTAATTGCTTGTATGCTCTTCCATTTGAGTCTTTTAAAGCAGATATTATTGCTCAATATTTTATTCACAGCACACTACACTGCGTTAATTGTCACAGCGAAGCAAAGCAGATTATCTGAAACATACCCTTTGGTAGTGGGGCAAAGCCAGAGAGCTTAGGAGCTGAGAAACGGGATGTGAGCTCCTTTCTCCAAACCTGTCCATTGTTCTCCACTCCCTCATTGCAAGAAAAGATCCCAAAAAGATAGAAAAACTCTACAGAGCAGAGCGATTTGTGTCTCAGTCCACTAAATCACACTAAGGGGACGCAGGTAAGCAGGTAAGTTGTCAAAAAAGATGAATAATCGTTCATTTTTTTAACCAGTATTAAAATTCCTGAGCCAAACATTCCAAAGCCAGTAGAAAACTTCCTGCTGTCCACTGTAACTGCACTCCTCTGTGGGTCCTTACAATCAGACTATTGAGGCTTAAATGATTCCTTCTCTTGTGTCACTTGCGCAATTAATCCACCCGTGTCTTTTAACAATTACTTTCACACTGAACCTTTCATCAAGAAAAACAAAAACACTGGAAAATTAGCAGTAAAAACATTACGTTTGCCTGTATTTTGAAGCAAATGGTAAGATCGATAGCCGTGAGGACTTAAAACTGTGCTCTCCTGTCTGGCATACAGACGAGCATCCTCTGTGAAGTGAGCGTGGGAGGCTGAAGCTGCTGACACACAACAAGTCAGTCACTAAAGCAGAAACTCACACAGGAACACGAGCGCGCACACACGCGGCAACACAAACACGCCACTGTCACTGCCTCTTGAATGAAACGTCTCATTGAATCCTCACGAAGAGGGAGATAAAGAGATGCATTCAAAAAGTGAGAACGGGATGCTAATTTGAATTTGCAGGTGTTACTGTGTGTGTTTCGAATGCGTATGCATGCGACTGCTGCCTAAACTGATGCGCTGTGACTAATTAATCAGTGCCTGTGATAGTTTAGACTTCGGCGGATGCTGCTCACCCCCTCGACCTTTAAAAATTCACATTTGGGTCACGTGAAACGACCGCAATTCAAGCGGGAAAATAAGAAACCGATGCATGAGTCCGGTGCTCAGTTTATAATTAGTGTGAGATAAACGTACGGCAAGACTATTTTATCTGTGTGTGTGTGTGCTGCATGTTTTTTAGCTTTACAGTTGATCATACTGAGCGTAGGAGGACAAGCCTTCTGATGTGCTATTACCAGATATAACCACAGCCACAAGCACAAATACGCATGAAAAAACAAACACACACATGCCGCTTTAAAGCTCTGTGAGTCGGGCTGTTTCTTCCTCCTAACACAATCAAACAATTTCACAGGAAACGACTTGAGGACAGTCGAGTGCATCTAAGCATTTTGCACATTTTTTTTTTTTCCTACAATCGTATCACTGAGTGACAGCGTTAATCGACAGCAGAGCTGCAATGTGACTGCATGAGCTGCACAGTGTAACAGGAAATAAAATAAAAAACAGAAAAGAAGAAATAAATAGCACTGAAAACTTGACTATTATTTTATGTGGCTAAAGCGCCTCCCTTTACATACTGGTTATGACGACCGTCTGCGTGAGTTTTGCGTGTTTTCACCTTATCGCTGTCCAGGGTGTTCTGGGATGTGCGTGAGGCAATAGAGATGGTATCAGGTTGGCTGCTGGCGTCTCCCTGGCTGTCCAGCTCCTCTCCATCCCTGCAGGAAAGCGTCATTACAGCAGACCCATAATTACTATGATCAACAAACATGACATTTACTCTATAGGGCTAGTTTCACTACAACACAGCTTATAGTTTTGTTTGGCTGAAATGCTTAATAGGCATCATCATAAAACGCATTCTTTTTGTTTTTACCTGACAATAATCTACTTTGGCTCACCTTCTGCCTTTGTGTTTAGTTGTGGTGGCTTTAGGGATGTGGATGGGTTCCTTCAGAGCTCCACGCAGGTGGATTGTTCGCTCCTGTATGACTTCCCGAATGTGTTTGATCCAGTCCTGCTTATTCTCAATACTTGAAGCCTGATGCATAACAGATATCTGGGTTAGACATATGTTAGATTTCAAAGTTTCTAGTATACATCTCTTAATTTTTTTTGCCTAATTTAGTTATTATAATTCTCTCTCTTAGCACAGTGTGCTTAAGCCCTGCAGTCTTTAACTTGACTCACATGTCTGTATGACAAACACAGCCTCACTCTGAGCCCCAAAAAGCAACCACGGTCTATCATTGTGTTTATTTACGTCACAGATTCAATGTGTAGATGCCTCTTTCGTCCTATAACGTCCCTCATTTGAGTCTTCTCTTCCTTTTTCACTTAGCAACCAGGACCATGACTGCCATGGAGCTGAGTTATATAAGATACAGTTTAAGATGATCATCAGAAGTTATGTAATGAGACAGATAGCTGTATAGCACACACTGCCAAACGTAACACACCCTGGGAGCCTTTCTCTGTGTGTCAGTCTCAAAAAGCAAACAGATATCTACACACACACACAGCATGCATAAAACATGGCTTCTGACTCACTGCGTGAGAATTACCAAGTTGCTTGTGAGGTCTGGATTACGACCCATCAACTGCTATGCTAATGTGATGAGTGAATAAGCAGCAGAAAGTAACACTCCACCCCCTTACAGGGACTGAACTTTGTTGGCTGAACAAAAGGAGTCATGTAGAATTTAGCGAGCATGGACTATAGACATGAAATAACACTTCTTCCTGTGATCAGATGAGGGGAACAGCTTTATAAAAATGAGAGTTTTCACAGGACTTTATGCATTCCTCTGAGAAACACAGCACACCCCACATTCAACAGCTTGTAGAACCACCTTTAACACCAATATCTTAAACTGTTTGACTTCTTCGGTCTCACACATTATCGTGGAGGAATTCTGGCCCACTCTTCTTTACAATGTAGCTTCACTTCATTGAGGTTTATGGGGATTTGGTTATGCATAGCTCTCTTAAGGTCTTGCCCTGCAGCATTTCAGTTGGGCCGCCATCTGGACTTTGACTGGGCCACTGAAACACCTCGATTCATTCCATTTTCAGCCATTATGCTGAGGACTATTGTTGTGCTATGTTACATCTTCACTCTCATTTAGCCAAAGGACGCTGTTCCAGACGTCTTTTAGTTTATTCAGATGAAACTTTGCAAACCTAAGCTCTGCCGCTATGTTCTTTTTAGAGGAAAGAGGTTTTCTCCTGGCAACGCTTCAGCACAGGCCACACTTGTTCAGCTATTTTCCAGTTGAACGTTAACATTTAACCTGTTGTAATTGAGACCTGTAGACTTTGAGCATAATCTGACCTTAGTTTGAATTTGCTGGGATAGCCACTCTTGGGAAGACTGTGTTAACACACACCTGAACACTCTAGACCAGCAAACAGCCAAAACACCTGCTTTTACAGGAGCGCTCACATTCACTGGTCATTTAATCAAGTACTTGTGATAAGTAGCACCTGACTGGTTTTTACCCTCTTATTTCCCATGGAAGCAGTAAGGATGTACTTAGTTTTTCACTGGCGTGTATAGAGCCTCAAACGCTAAAACTTTCTTCACACAACTTTATAGTAACAATGCTAGAAGTGCCAAAGCTTCTTGGCAAGAGCATTTGGTTCTTATTTCTAAAACGATTATTTCAGATCTGTTATAATATTCAAAGGTTTCCGTAAAACTGTTGTTTATTCTTTAAACCCTGTTAAAACAAATGTGAATGCAATGACTTTTTCCATAACACATTGAAATCAGCA
This sequence comes from Hemichromis elongatus, assembly GCA_015108515.1. NCBI lineage: Eukaryota > Metazoa > Chordata > Actinopteri > Cichliformes > Cichlidae > Hemichromis > Hemichromis elongatus. Next base: position 8,132 of record VUQR01013201.1, on the reverse strand, counting down.
TCTTCATACCTTCAGAACAATCTTGTTGTCTGAGGTTGGGGTCCTCCCCAACCAGAGAGCAAACTTGCAAGGATCTCCTTCCACGTGTTCTGTCACTCCAAGCTCTGATGTCTGATGAGATGAAAAACATGCAAAAATATATACTAAATATTAAATATACATATAACTGTCTCAGATTTATCACCTTGCAGTTGCATTCTTCTGCCAAGTCTGTTAAGACTTAACATCTTCATCATTACTTCATATTATCTTCATATGCAGTTGTGTCAAATTTAGTCATCCTCAGAATTATGGCCAAGGTCACAGTGGATGTTACAATTTGAAAGAATTCCCTCAAGTTGTTCACGACATATCAAGTTCAAAATGGGAACGGCTGACAAACAGACTGACTTATAGAAGCAGGGTCAACTGTGAAGCATTCTGTCTCCAGCCAAAACCGTTGCCACCACAGAGGTATAAAAACGACATGATAACAGCCTGTAACCCAGATAAAAACAACAGGTGTCTCGGAGGACCTGGCACGGATCCACCCAGTACAGCCTGACAAAACAATTCTTACAAAGAGCTTGCTCTTGTAGAGGTATTTGCTGCGGCCATTCGAGTCTTTCACTTCTTTGCTGAAGACCAGGGACATCTCAAAGAGGAAGAGGTGTCGATCGCGACCCTTCCGGATCAGAGTCTTAGGATCCCAGACCTGGAAGGACTCCTGGAGTATCAGCTCTCCCTGGGAGTCAATGTTCCCATCAAATCCTGGGGTAGTGAAGGGAAAAGCAGGGAAGAATCACTTAAGGGTCCTTTCTTGTTTCTGCAGTAAATGCAAATATGTTTGTAGGAGGCAAGTTGAAATAACTTATTTCTGACTCATAGTTGAGTCAGAAATACAACTGACTAAAAAAAGTGAGGGACATATTTTGTTTTCTCTCAAAAAACCAAAGTGACAGTTTAGTCACCGGACAAGCAAAGCAAATAGGTGCGTATAAAAAACAAACATTACTAGCAGATGAACACATACGTATACATGTATACCCACCCTCCAGCATCGAGAGGTGCATGGCATCGTTGGCTCTCTTGGGGACACTGAGCATCACTTCCAGACCATCCTTGATCTCCCCTTTTCCTTCCTCACAGCATGTTAACAGCTCCTACAGTGGAGCACACAAACGTGTCAACACGGTGGCATTTAAATATAAAACGTCCTTAAGATTCATGTAAACGTATGCTCTACCTTTAGAAGCAACTGGTATTTTGTGATTCTTTGGACTGGTTTGATCAGGTAAGAGGAGATAGAGTTTGCGAGACGATGTCTTTGCTGGATTTCCTGCAAAATGAAAAAGGAAAGTGTATCATTCATTCTAAATCACGCAGCATACAGAGGAACAATTATTACTGGAATGGAGTTAATTTCAGATATAAAATGCAAATTTAGTATCTCTACTCCCTGAAGACGAACAGAAAAGATTAATGCTGTTGGTGATATCTTACATCAAAGTAGGGTCCAGCATGTTCTACGATGAGCTGAGTTGAATCTGGCTTGTTCTTACAGTAGTTCACATACATCTGAAACTTATCAGCCTTAGCAGGAAAAATAACAGCAGTGTTTTATTCACAAGAAATCCAGAAATGTGGATAAAAGAAAAATGTTTTTAGAAGAAATGGGCTACTGTACTACGCCATGTTTTAGCATTTTAGACAGTATAGAAAGAAAGAAACAATTAAGGTGCAAGTTTATCTGTTACCCAGGTTACAAAACAATGGCCGACGTCTTCTGGAAGCTGCTCGTACTTCTCCAGCTCCTTCAAGAAAATACTGTACACAGAGAGCAAAAGGATCAAACTGTGGATTCACTGCACTAAACAATAGCTTCTTTTTTAATCAACTGATATTTATGGTAAGGAAAACAAAGTGTCACAAAATAATGCACAACTGACTTGTGATGAAACTCATAGAGGTCCTGCATGTTCCCAAAAATGATGTGTTCCTTGTTGACAATACCAGGAGGAATTTCCTCCACGCCGCTGGTCATTTCCCACAGGTAGGTCTGCACAAACATGCACGCCACAGCATGATTAATTCAACACCTAGACTTGTCTCTAGCTTAAAGAAAAAGTAAAGTGGCAGTGTAGCCAAAATTCAAGGACAGAGAATGAAAAGTTTTATTTATATCGCACCTTTCAACACCAAAGTGCTTCGAAACAAAAAGTAAAAAATATGGACAAATGTTACCTAGAAGAAAGTTTTAAAAAGATGCGTTTTCAGCTGTTTAGTGAAGACTCGCGTCTGTTACAATACTTACATCCATACACTCTCGTAGGTCTCGTACATAGGCTTTCTCTGTTTGAATCAGCTCTGCCATTATAAATCTGAAAGGATATGAATATTGGGAAATAGAGAAATTGATGCACACTGCTTCTGGAACTGACAAAATGCAAGTAAATATAACTCAAAAACAAAAGGATTTCTGAAAAGATTAAAGACTGCTACCAACACTTTCGAAGAAAGAAACCCTTTCAAAACCAAGAAGAAGACATTAAAGGATTTCACAAACTATTTATCCACAGATCCACTTGTAAAACCTGTAGCTGTAGGCTGACTTAGACGGCAGTTAACTGATTTTTGTTTCTTAAAGATGACTTCATGACATCAGTAAGTTAAACAAACAAATCGGTATAATAGAAGTCATGAAGTCACCAACAAATTGGTTAAGAAGGAAAGAAACATACAACAGTGCTGCTGTATGTGGAAGCATTATAATTCCCTTCACTTCTAGTTTAACATTTGTTCTCTAATTTACAGGCAGCTCATGAGATTCCTCCAATAGGGAATTCCTTCAAACCCAATAAAGTATTTATACGTAATTAGAAATTCAGATATTTTTTTACAGCAACTGCAACACAAAGTTGTGCGATTAAAGCTCATAACTCTTCTATGTCATCGTGCACTATAAACTGTTTTGTACACATTTGAATGAATCTGAGGTAATCAGGATGATATTTACATGTAGTGTGGGTTATTTACCATTAATTAACACATTACTTAACAGTAAATACAAAATGAAAGCTTACCTCAAGCTAGATAATGTCAACAGCACTGATGATGCTGAAAATGTTTTTATATGTTAGCTGGAAATGATGGGCCTGAAACCTATGGCCCTGGAAATAAGTGGAAAATCAACCCGTCTGCTGCCCTTACTCTTTCCTTCGTGCTGATTTCCTCTTCTCCTCATTGAGTTCATGGGCGGCGTCCCGCAACTTGACCTCTGACCCTGGAGCACTGGCTGGAATGATGTCCAGTTGCAACTCTTTACTCTGAAAACACAGGAGCCGGCGGCTATTATGTGGTACACAACAGGCCACATCAGTCACTCAGCAGTTCCACACACCAGTGGGTGATTTATCAGCAATTAAACAAATAGGGTTCAGTCCAGGTGTAGTTTTTTTGGGCTATATCAATGTTAATCCCATCAAGCACAAAATGATTTTTGAAAAGCTGAAAGTTGAAGTAAACAGTCATAATGCATAGTTATATCCAGCAATTTCATTTTTAAAGTAGTTTGAAAGATCAGATATGGTATTATCAGCGATGGGCACTCACGGCCTTGTTTGAGTCGGAAGAAATGCCAAGCGCTGTTTCCAGGCAGGTTCGGTATTTGTCCATGCGGAGAGAGAAGTCCCTGTAGCGCTTGTCCACCGAGGACACCCATTTCTTTATTTCCGAAGCATGGGCGTGGCCCTTGTCACAAAACCCATCCGCCAGCTGGATCAACAGCTTTACCCGCTCTTTGGTTTGCTGTCAATAGAGAGGGAGGGGGCACAGAGTGGCGAGGGATGACCGTAGAGAGGAAAGGTAGATGACAGAGGAAAAGAGAGAGAGTGTTAGGAATCAGTGTGTTGCCTGATGGACACAATAGCTCCCTAACATAATAACAGCGACACAGTAAAGAGGAAACAGGACAATATGCCGCCCTGGGAATGGGCCTCACAGCAGAGGGTTAGACTGTGCAAATACACACGCAACGCAACCAGTAAGTAGCAGGTAGGGAAAAAAAACTGCAAACAGGCTCGTCCTCCTTCTTTTCTGGACAAATAAACAAACATAAATGTACACACTCATACCTTTGCTGTTATCTGGAAATCTTCATGTTCCTTCAGTAGCTCCTGTGTGTGGTGAATGCTCGACCCGGTGGATGTGTGAGTGGACAGGTAAAACTCCCCAGTGTCATGGATCCACTCCAGAGCCTGAGGAAACAGCCAATTACATGTGAATACACTGAATTTAACACAGACTGCCCAAAACTGAAGACCCAATATGCTTAAAACTACAAAAATATATAAAAATAAACCCTTGGGGGTATTATGTAGTATGTAGAGTATTATGTCATATGTATATTTAAAAACAGCAATAATAAGCTGACATCAGTATGACCTTGTGAGAATAATAAGACATGGAAATATTACACATATTTTTATGTTTTTTGGTTACCCTCCAGATCCAATCATTTAGCACTTATCCAAATAATTAGTTACTTCCTAAATTTCTAGTATTCACTGTAAATATGTCCTATTTAATTTCTATCCTTATTAGGGTTTGCATACTTTAAAACTCGGTCTGCTGCTGATACCTCCCAACCAGTAATGACAGAACTGGTCCAGTCAAACAGTGAGACCAGAAACATTCGGGCCCTGGGGATAAAACCTGGACCGGCCTAGAATAGCCATGTCCTAGAAACATGCTCGATGTCATCTGGCTTTATTGGCTAAGAGAATTGGTCCGTGCATACACACAAACACCACAAGAGGGAGCCATGTGGCTTATATTAAACAACTTAAGGCACCCTGGTACAGGAATATAAAGTGCAAATTCAAACTTGCTTTGGCTCTCTTGTGTCATGTTTAAATAAAGCATTCCAGTTATAAGCTCAGTTTGTAGAGTTTAAGGGCAGCCCGCCTGCTACTGCAAACACTATTAACCAAACTTTTCTCAAAGGTTGTTGAATCCTTAAACTGAGTGAGACTCGTTTGAATGAGAAATATTGAGGGTTCTTTGAACTTTGTCCTGGCTCACTTCTCTTATTCTACAAAGAAAAGGTTGGGTTGACATTAAGGGAAAAACAAAGAGTTGCAGAGATACTTTGGAAATGCTTTGCAGTAACTGTAACCTTTATATGTCCTGCGCCACATAATGGTAGCCATCCTTAAGACATGTATACACATCACTGCCAGTTTGCAGCACTTCCACTTGAATCTGCCATTATAAAAAAACTCTAACTCACTGTTTAATTCAAAAAGAGAGACAAAACAAGCCTGCCTGCAAACAAAATGAATATGCTGATGTACTCCTACTCCAAACACGAGGCTTATTTCTCAGTCTGCAGTAAATCAAACACCACAATGCAGTTATCTGTTGAGCCTCAGATTGTGCTTATTTCCACTATACATATAAACAAGCACACACCTGTTTGGCGCTGCGTTCAAACACTACATATTGCTGGCACTGGTCCAGTCTCCGCTTCCTCATGGTCCAGAAGTGAAGCACTCTGTTTTCTCTCTGCAGCAGCTCATTTAAGATATCTGATGAATTGACACAATAACTTTGTTTATTCAAATCGGTAACAAATTTCTGCTTAACACAGGAACAAACGCAGGAAAAAAATTTCTGAATTATTACAATGGTGCATGGAAAGTTAAAAAAAAAGCCCTATTTAACCATGGACCACATGATCTGTTAATATTCATTTTTATGTTTGTGCATTTGTTATTTACCTTACATGCCACTGTCAGCATAAACTCTAGTTTGGCGTGACACCTCTGTGTCTCTCTTTGTGTCTGTATACGTGCAGCTGTAAAGCTGCAGGTGAGAAGTTGCTATAACCCTCCCACAAATACTCAGGAAGAGGGAGATCTCCCCCACACTGGGAATAGCAAAAGTCCATCACAGTCTTTTATCTTATTACAAATTAGCAGCACTGTCGTTGAGACAAAATGCTATTATGTAAATGTGTTTACTGCTTCCATAAACCTAGATGAGAGAATTGTGCAGCTGTAATTTTCATTGAGCACATCTATCACTGTGGGTGCATGCATGAAGGTGACATATAAAGCACCGCTGCCCTGACTTTTATTTAAAAGCTCTGGGGAACATGAAGAGGTGTTAAAATGCCAGTTAATGGCAATGAGTGCATGTCTGGAAGGGGCTTAGGTTTGTACCAACTGTGTAAAAAAACATTTGTAATGATTCCTGTAAACTGTAATAATGAGATCCAGAAAAGATGACAGTTATCTCTGAGGTGTTTACTTACTCTTAACCTGAGTCTCTGGAGCTTTGACGTGGGACAGCATGCCAGGCATGTTGACGCTGTTTCTGTGCAGGTACTTCAAGAAAACATCAGCATTGCGTCTAGCTAGCGTACAAGCCTGTAATTGTGCAGAAAGAACCCAAATATTACTCAGCAGGTCAACATATTCAAATCCTTATAATCAGGGGTTAAAATGGAAATTGGAACCCTGAGATCTAGGATGGGAGCACAGCGGTTAGCATACCTGTTTTACAACCCCTAGACAGTACGAAGTTGGACTTTTTCTTTTGCTACCAAATGTATTTATATTTATCAAATATCAATTGTTGAACTATTTTTACCTTTGAAAATAATCTCTCATCTTTCTCTCTTTTGCACACCTTTCTCTATCTCTGAGTGAACTACCCTTAACTAGCATGTGCTACTTCAAAAATGTAACTGCTACTATTGTCACTCCTTTTCTGTCACGGTAGCTAGAGTGTGTGACCTGGGCCTGAGATTACGTATTTTGTCTGCCTTTTGAGTGCTTCGTTCCACCTGTGACGACCCACTGCACCCTGCCTTCCTTTTAGCTTATGTGTGTCTTGTTTGCAGGTGTTGGAAAGGCGGAGTTCCCGTTTACAATCAGTAACACTGGCAACACCTGGGCCAGTGTGCCAGGATTCTATATAAAAAGCCTTTAGGGCATAGTTGTTTTTTTTGGCTCATTCCCCTGAGACACATGTGAGACTCTGGTTGCGTTAGGTTTGGCTTTTGCTTTTGACACCATTACATGCACAATTTTTCCACTCATCCACTCTCTCACACTACTTTGTGTTTTTGACATTAGGGTTTCTTTTCAGTTTTATTGGTTTAAAAAAATAAAGAAGCTTGGAAGACATTCCTATCCATGTCTGGGTTTATTGTCATGGCCATGCAGCACAGTTCGTGACAAGTGGGGGCTCGTCCGGGATTTGAACCCGGACCTCTCCCAGGTTTGTGACACACCACATGAGCTGGAGGAATTGGCTGGGAAGAGGGAAGTCTGGCTTTCTCTGCTTAGGCTGCTGGCTCTGTTACCCTGCCCCACATAAGTTGTAGTACCATATCACCCTATTAGAGCACTTCGCTCTCGCACTGCAGGCTTACTTGTTGTTCCTAGAGTATTTAAAAGTAGAATGGGAGGGAGAGCCTTCAGTTTTCAGGCCCCTCTTCTATGGAACGAGCTTCCGGTTTGGATTCGGGAGACAGAAACTATCTCTACTTTTAAGATTAGGCTTAAAACTTTCCTTTTTGCCAAAGCATATACAGGTCCTTCTCAAAAAATTAGCATATTGTGATAAAGTTCATTATTTTCTGCAATGTACTGATAAACATTAGAGTTTCTATATATTTCAGATTCATTACACACAACTTAAGTAGTTCAAGCCTTAAATTGTTTTAATATTGATGATTTTGGCATACAGCTCATGAAAACCCAAAATTCCTGTCTCAAAAAATTAGCATATTACATCCGACCAATAAAAAAAAAGTGTTTTGAATACAAAAAAAGTCAACCTTCAAATAATTATGTTCAGTTATGCACTCAATACTTGGTCGGGAATCCTTTTGCAGAAATGACTGCTTCAATGCGGCGTGGCATGGAGGCAATCAGCCTGTGGCACTGCTGAGGTGTTATAGAGGCCCAGGATGCTTCGATAGCGGCCTTAAGCTCATCCAGAGTGTTGGGTCTTGCATCTCTCAACTTTCTCTTCACAATATCCCACAGATTCTCTATGGGGTTCAGGTCAGGAGAGTTGGCAGGCCAATTGAGCACAGTAATACCATGGTCAGTAAACCATTTACCAGTGGTTTTGGCACT
>VUQR01013200.1:1602-13570 GCA_015108515.1 Hemichromis elongatus | reverse complement strand
GCCAGTAAGGAAGTCCAACACCCATGCACACAGACGGCTGTTGAGTCCTAGATCCCTCAGCTTTGTGAACAGTCTGCTGGGCACTATTGTGTTAAACGCTGAACTGTAGTCAACAAACAGCAGTCTCACATAGTTACCCGGTTTCTTGTCCACGTGGCTAAGGGTGGTGTGCAGGACGTGGGCGATGGCATCCTCTGTGGATCTGTTAGGTCGGTAGGCGAATTGCAGCGAATTGAATTCTTATGTCTTACTCAGCCCTCTCTGTCTTTCTCCACCCACAAACCGTCCCTCGTACCAAATGTGTCAGCATTTTACACCACTTATGCTAATTTCTGGTGCCTTTAGTAAATAGCACAATTCACATAGTTCATTTTTTGGGGATTTGTTTATTTGTCCTTGTTCTTACTCTATTCAATCTCAGCTACAGTCTGTTGAGACATGCATCACTGACCGTTTCTAAGCAGGTTGTTGATGCTGGCTTGCCGTGTGTTTGGCGGCCCACCAGCCCCGATCCTCACTGAATCCTTACACCCCTGCAGTGAAACCACAAGTGTGATTGACAAGCTGGTCTTGAGAGACATGAAAAGAAACCGGAACACTGTTTGCCCTTTCTTGGACACTGATGGATTCCCTAGTCATGTTTCCCATCTTTACATTATTCAGCCTGCATCCGTGCCTGAGATCCCTGAGGAATTCCTTGCAACCAAATGAAAATATTCCCATCTGCCATGTCAGCAGTCCCACAGATTCTTGGATTCATAAATCCCACCCCTACAAAGTCACATACGCATGCACTCTTTCACAAAAACAGTGCTTCTTTCCATTTGTTCAATGGATTGCCCACCACATACAAGTGTCGAGAAAAAAAAAATCACAACAGCTGAACCACATTCATCAAATTATAACAGTAACAGATCGTAAAGCAGGAAGGAAGGAAGACTGTGTCATATTCTGCTTTGGTATGAGGGTGTAGGGATATGGTGGGTATCATGGTGTATATATGTGTATGTGTGTGTGTGTGCATATGTCACATAGACAGATGTAGCTAGCTGAACAGGGGGGGTTCTGTAGGAGAGATTTGGCCCAGAGAGCAGGAAGATTAAGGTTCAGCTCTATGAAACAAGCATAACCAGAGGTTTCATGGTGACTGCAACTTGCAGTCTGCTTTGTACTAGAGTGTAGCAAACCAGATTAGAGTTAAGGCTTCCCTCTGAATGCAGCCAAGCACAGTTTTCTCCCACAGTTTCTGAAACCACATCACATCAAAAATAGTTTTGTTAATTTAAACTGCTCAATAATTACTGTACACTCTGCTCACTATTTGTCAGGTCTAACTCATGCTAGTCATATAATTAACTTTCATAAATGTCATGTGTGTGAATGTGAGAGTGAATGAATAGTGGAATTGTAAAGCGCTTTGAGTGCTTGAAAAGCGCTATATAAATGCAATCCATTATTATTATTAGTAGTATTATGTCACCCTACTGCACTCAAAATGCTCGCATCCCAACAAGCCAGCAACGAGAGAGCAGATAGGTGATGATCGTAGCTAATCTGTTCTAAAATGTTAAGCTCTGAACTGAACTGTCAGAAGTCCATGTGTAATTGCTACATCATTACTAACATGTAAACATTTGATATGTAAAATATAATTCATAAATAGTTCTAGCACTGAGCTTTATAGGTTCAACCACAACACTTCACTCGCGCACTCACGCTGTCTGTCCCAGATTTGTTTCTCTTGCTGTCTCGATGAGCGAGGCTCTTGCGTAAGACCACCCCCGGCGTTAATGTAAACCTGTCTCTTCATTCTGTCTCACCCAGTGGACTTTCCCTCCACTTCATATCCAGCTACACTTATTTTCCACCACAACAACAGCAATCAACGATTTAATATCGTAGTCTCGGATAAGGATAATGCTTCAAAAGTCCGGTTTTACCAAAACAAACAAAAAATAATCTGTCCATTTCTGCTGTGGTTTTGCTGTTGCTTCATTCTGAGATAATGGCTATAATTTGGAGTGAAAGAAAGATGCTGGCCATTTGGAATTACAGTGACAGAATTTGTTTAACAGTGTTCATTAGATGCATAAATGTTTACCCGAAACTAAATTTGTCTGGTCTGTGAGCTCACTTTGTCTACGCTGCGTCTTCAGCGGATTCCATTCCCATCTTTACATCATGCGTACACACACGCGATTGTTTGTGTGCATGTGAGGGAGTTATTTAACTGCTTGTTGACTGGTCGTTTGGGATTTGGAGAATATGGGGATGACTGATTCAAGTTTCCGAGTAGGTAACTGTGGATGCTTTCTCACATGTTAGTGCATGATAACGGATCCTCTGCAGCTTTTTTTAAGGGAGAGTGCAGGAGGCACGAAACAAGACAACCATGTACTAGTAGTAAATTTTCTACACTTACCATGTACCTGCTCTATTGTAATATGGGCTTATTTGGACATCGCTTATGAGGGTTTGGGAAGGTTAACCTGATCTGACTAAGTCCTAAGTTTTACAGTCTCGCTTGCAGCTCACGTATGAAAGCAGCTGATGACTTTGTCAAGACTGTGTTTGCTAACAGGCTCCAGTGAAGTAAGAAATAATAATCTCTGTAGGTAAACAAAACTCTGACAAATCATTTCACAGTCAGTTGAGCGTAAAAGCTGACAGACGATCAGATATAGCCAAACAGTAATAAATGCTGATGTGCCTGGAAAAGCAGCAACTACTCAAACTCAGGAGAAGAATGAGAACTCTATCATTCAGTTACTTTGGCCATAAATAAACTTCTAATCTGTGCATGCTCTGTGAGCTCAATTGCACTTTATAATTACACTACATTGAAAGATATCCCAGCACAAATTGGTTTAAAAGCATAATATTTCCTGGACTGGTAGCCAATTTGTCACAGAGTTCATATGGGGGAAGCCGGACTCCTGAATTTGACCCTTTATTTGTAACTCAACTGTTTTTGTTTTTTTAGCACTTTTGCCTCAGACCAAGAAAGTCCTGGGTTTGAATCCACCATCTGTTTGAGGCCTTTCAGTTTGCATGTTTGCTTATGCTCTGTTGGTTCTTGAGCTTTCTCCCACAGTCCAAAGACATGCAGTGAGTTTACGTTAATTGGTGATTCTAAATTACCCTTAAGCAAATTAAGGGATGGTTGTTTGTCTGTCTTTGTTAGCCCTGCAACAGACTGGCGATCTGTCCAGAGTGTACCGCGCCTTTCGCCCTGTGCCAGCTGGGATAGGCTGCAGCCGTGGATAACAACTGGATAAGCAGAAGAAAATTGATGATTTTGGTAACAGCATAACTTTAAACCCTACCACAGGAGTCCTGTATATCCAGTCAGAGTCCATCAATGTGCTGCAGCCAAAGCAAGGAAACTAAAACCAGACCTGGAGATATTTTTTGGAAAAGATCGACTTGCGTGAGTGAGATGTACATTGTCAGATGATCATTGCCGACCTTCTTGGGGTGTTTGGCAGTGACAGACCATTCTTAAATGGATAAAAGTGTAAATCTGTGGTTGTTTCCTCTTCGGCACATCTGACTGTGGTGTCAGCAGCCGCCTTATTCCGCTGATGTTCGGTCAGAGCTGCCAAAGATAACAGCGGGAAAGCAGTCTCTTGTGCAGAGCTGAGTTATTTCCTCTTTTGCACAACTGGTTCAAAGAAGCATCTCCTCTGTCTCACACATGTTCTCAATAAAATGCACACACGTGCACGCAGAGCCATAAATAAACACCTTAGCTTAGAGCATAAATGTGTTTCTGTAAGTCAGTGTGGAAAGCGAGACGTAATGAGATATTACCACAAGCGATCCCACTGCTTTACCTGACAGTTCTTTTATTAAGGCTTACCTGGTGATCAAGTGTGGAAAAACCTGTGTGTGCTGTAGCCCGAGACTGATACTGTATGTCTCACTGTATGTTGTGTTGATGTCTCTCTAAACTTCTTTTGAACTATCCAACAGATACAGAGAGCATAAGTACAAACAAGAATAAAATATTTTGATAGCTGAGTTTAATTTCAATAGCCACACCCAGGCCTGAGTGCTGCCAGACCTCCTGAATCAAGAAATTGCTCAAGCAGAACCTGTGGTTGGCTAAAAGATCTTAAAAAGCAACACATCCTGCAATGATCAAAATAAACCAAACAACTCGAGAAAAAACCATTGACAGCCTGTAAAGTGTTACAAAGCCATTTCTAAGGCTTTAGGTCTTCAGTGAACCACAGTGAGAGCCATTATCCACAAATGGAGAAAATATGGATCAGTGTTGATCCTTCCCTGGAAGGACCCGTCTACCAAAATTACTCCAAGATCTCATAAACGATCCATCCAGGAGGTCACAAAAGAACCCAGAACAAGATCTAAAGTACTGCAGACCTCACTTGTTTCAGTTAAGGTCAGAGTTCATGATTAAACAATAAGAAAGAGGCTGGGCAACAAATGGGAGAGCTCCAAGGAGATAACCACTGTCGAACAAAAACAGGTCAAAATTTCATCCCACATTCGCCAACGAACATCTTGATGATAAAGACTTTTAGAAAAATATTCTGTGAACAGATGAGACAAAAGCTGAACTTTTTGAAAGGTTTGAGTCCCGTTACATCTGGTCTAAAACTAAGAAAGTATTTTATAAAAAGAACATTGTACCATCGTACCAGTCAGACATGGCAGTGGTAGTGTGATGGTCTGGGGACGGACTGTTTTGCTACTTCAGGACCTGGATGAAATGCCATAATTGATGGAACCATCAATTCTGCTCTACCAGAAAACCCTGTCTGACCATCCGTTTGTTTCTTAATACTAAAGCTCGTTTGGCTTATGCAGCAAGACAATGATCCTTTAAAAATGGTGTAAAAAACAAAGAAACAAAAATAAAACAAAGGTTTTGGAGTGGCCATGTCAAAGTCTGGACTCTAATTCTATCCAACATCCATTGGCTTGACCTTAAGCAGACCTTTTGTGCTATGCGTGGCTTATCCATACATACCTATAAACATGCGTGTGTGCATTTGAGGGGTGGAACAAAAAGCAAGCCATATCAATGCCAAACATTCATTAAGGATGGAATTATCTGTTGCGCTGTGTAGCAAAAACAGACTCTTTGTGTTTAACAAAGCCCATGGAAGGAATGCACATTTAGCTTAACTTTAAGCCTCTCTGTATCCGTCAGTTAATATCGGTATTGTTTCTTCTTCTTCTTTTTTCTTTTTCAAATAATAGTTTCTACATCCTGTGTATTTGATAACACAAACACTAGTTTCAACAGTTTTTTTTTTTATTTGTCTCGAGTCGTTCATCAAGCATTTTTTTTTTACATTTGCATTGACAGGAGTGGAGGCTTTTTCCGCCATGTTAATGCACAATCTGTTTTGGTTTACAGTAAAGGTCTAAAGGACAGTGTGCACTTTCATTCTGATGTTTCTTTTTTTGGACTTCAGCTCCAGGCAGGTGGGGGATGCGATACATATCTTGGTTAGTCACCGGTTAGTCATCACAGCAGCATAATATCTGTTGATGCTGTGACTGTACAGTGAAAATATGTTTTACAGTAGAAACACTGTGCTTTCAGAATTCATCAGTGTGTTTAAGCAACAGAAAGCTATATTAGACAGGTAGTTTTAATGTTGTAGCTGTGCAGTAGGGCTAATGCAGGCGCCTGGTTTCAGGTCCTCCCCAGGCCATTTCCTGGGTGTGATATCAGCCGCTCTCTATCAGCAATGTTAACTACATCCTGTGCTATCTGTCAAATAAAGCAAAAAAAATCCTAATGAAATATTGTGACTGATATATGTATACAAGACATTCAATGTAAAGATGCACATTTGAAAGGCAGACAGCTCTGCATGTGTTTTTCTGCATTGACTAATGGAGAGCTATGTTCTCCACTGAATACTGTTTTTTGTGTCTGTCTGAGAAAAGAGGCTTTCCAAAACGTCCTTACATTTATCACACTTTGCCCTCCTGAACAAATGCACTGATGTAAATATTTAGCTGTGGCCTTAACAAAAGACGCTGTGCAGGTCATTGCTGTCTGTTGCACATTTTTCTCTAAAGAGGCTAGCCAATATCTGTCTGCTCCTGTATTATCTTCAAGTGTGACTCCATTTCTGCTGTCAGCTACTCCCTCTGTCATCCCTCACTGTAAACTGGCTCTGGGTGGGATGGATGCAAAGAGAACAGAAGCAAAAGAGCCCTGGGAACAAAGTGCTTTTAAACCACAGGGGTCTTCTTCCTCCTCTGCATTTCTCATGTAAGCTGCATCGGTTGTGCGTGTCACCCACTGCTAACACCCTGCTGCGAGGTCAGTGAAGGTTAAAGAGTTTAGAGATTTGGATAAATGTGCAGTCCTACTCTTATACTGTCCTTTTAGGCTTCCTGCTGATTTCAGTCTGTGTTGGGAGCTCTGCTCTGTCTTTTTATGTTTTACTTTTTTTTTTTTTAGAGCAGTAGCATCATAGTTTTTCCAACTCAAATACCACACTTCCTAGACTGGGCTATATCTAAATTTCTTGGGAGGCAATCTTCTTCTGTCTCTCGTGTATTTCTCTAACCCCATAATGTGAGAAAAATCTGTTTAACACGTCCTGTCATGCAGGGGATTTACACATAAGATAAAAGACACAGTAACAGAAAATAGGGCAGGTAGAGGACACGGCTAAAAGTTCATGGAAATAAATGACAGTGACTGGATATGGAATGGAAAGACCGTTTTAAATTAATGGACAAATCCAAAAGTGGCTGAAAGTGTGTCATGTGATGTTACTGGAAAGGGAATCTGTGAGTTCACATTCTTCTGGGTGTTAATAAAGCATGATCAGACTTTGTCTTCAGGCCTAAAAATGCCCCATTCCTCCTAGGGCACACCTCTCCTCCACTTGGACTAAGGGCACATGGGTGTGTAGATGTGTGTATTTGTGAATGTGTTGCCTTTCGTCGGATTTAAATCGGGTTGGGCTGCGTGTGTGTGCTGCGTACAAATGCATTACCATATATGTGTCATACCTACACTGCATGCATCAGCTTTCTGTTGTATTGTTTCTTCCTCTTCTTTTCTTCCTGTCGGCCAACAATACAGAAGTAACTGATGACCAAACCTAGACCACTTTTACTGAGAAAGGCTCTGGCTCCCAGACATAGATTAACCCTGGTCATGAATGATAACGTCTTCATTCCTCTTTTTGTTTTTCTTTTAGCCTTAATCTTTCTCTTTGGGAAACCTTCTGAAAGAGTTAGGCTGAATGTGCAGAAGGTTTGCCACCACTTTAACGCACAGTATGGATGAATATTATGATCAGCAGGCTCGAGGGAGACTTTTTTCCCCCTGCATCTATTTAAATAGGAAATGTAGTTTTGTTGAGCAGATCACAGTGTGTACACTTTCTAGCTCCTGGCTCTAAGATTTTTCTGGAAACAGTGGAAACAATTAGTGTCACTTGATGATGATGTAACTCAGGCTGCATTTTTCAGCAGAGTGGCTTCCTGTGGAACTCGTTTTTCTGTTGTTTTTTTTTACCCACTCTCCTCTTGTGTTGGCAAGAAAAGCAAATAAAAAAAACAAAGTTTCACTTTCCAAGCAAAATCTGTTCCACCTGGCACGAGTCTTGTATACAAGACATTAGAGAAAAATGAGTTTTGTCTGCTTCACACTCAGCACAAGAGGTTTTCCAGCACACTTCCTGCTGGCCGGCAGCTGGAATGTACTCTGGAATGAGATAATGACGTTTCCACATCCAAGACTGCTTCGGCAGAAACATTTAGAAATGCAGTGTGTTTATAGTGTGAGGTGTACAGAGTGACGGCTTATGAATAATCATAACCAAGATACATTATATTTAGGTGTATGTTGTTGTTTGGTTTTTTTATGTTAGCACAGAGGTGGTCTGACAGCTGGTGGGAAACAGGGAAACCTCTCTTCTCTCCTTTAGGGAATTTGTGGAGATCTTTATGTTGCATTATACAGCTACTGCATGACTGCATGAAGTCATTCTTCTCCTCCATTAACAACTATTCCTGCAAATAATTCAAAGGCACAGTCCAAAAGTTGAATGATATATTGGTAAGACAGGTCATCATCATTATCATCACCTTTATTTATAAAGCACTTTAAAACGAGCACAGCTGACACAAAATGCTGTACATTGGATCTATAAAATTACATAAGATATAAATAAAAGCCAAATAAAAGAAAAAGTAAAAATAATTTAATTAAAAGACAAAGAATAAAAGTGGGTTTTAAGACGTGATTTAAAAGTGGACAGTGAAGGGGCCTCTAATGTGCAAAGGCTAATTATTCCATAATTCAGGACCCACGATAGAAAAGGCCCTGTCCCCTCTGAGCTTCCTCCTTGATCTCGGTACCTCCAGGAGGAGCTGGTCAGCTGACCTGAGAGACCGATAGGGTGTGTGTGGATGAAGAAGCTCAGAGAGATAAGGTGGGGCAAGACTGTGAAAGCATTTAAAAACAAACATGAGAATTTTTAAATGAAGTGTAAAAGACACAGGCAGCCAGTGCAGAGAGGCCAGCACAGGGGTTATCCCTGGGGCAGGCCCGTTTTAAAAGTGCTCTTTAAATGACCGTAATTCTAATTAGTGTTTGTGCTAGAAATTTTAGAAATTTTAAAAATAGAGGAGATGAGCTTTGCATGGATATGTAAGGTACTGCTATCTGAACACAAATGAAAAATCAGCTTCAACTAGATTTTATCATGTGTGCGTCACATTACTTATGGACTTTTGGTCAGTCTTGTATACTTAGAAGACTTATGGACAGGATTTCTAGTTGCAGCCAAGTGGTGGAGGGCTTTCAATTTGGTGGCTTCAGAATCTCATCTCTGCTTTTCGCAGATGATGTGGTTCTGTTGGCTTCATCGGGTGATGGCCTCCAGCTCGCACTGGAACTGTTCGCAGCCGAGTGTGAAGCGGCAGGAATGAGGATCAGCACCTCAATATCTGAGGCCATGGTTCTCACCCAGAAAAAGGTGAAGTGCCCACTCCAGGTCGGGGACGAGCTCCTGCCGCAAGTGGAGGAGTTTAAGTATCTCGGGGTCTTGTTCACGAGTGATGGGAGAAGGGAGCCGGAGATCGACAGACGGATTGGTGCTGTGGCTGCAGTGATGCGGACGCTGTACAGGTCCATCATGGTGAAGAGAGAGCTGAGTGTAAAAGCGAAGCTTTCAGTTTACCAGTTGATCTTCATCCCTACCCTCACCTATGGTTACGAGCTGTGGGTAGTGACCGAAAGAATAAACGGATACAAGCAGCGGAAATGAGCTTTCTCCGAAGGGTGGCTGGCCTCTCCCTTAGAGATAGGGTGAGAAGTTCAGCTATCCGGGTGAGGCTCAGAGTAGAGTCACTGCTCCTCCACATCGAAAGGAGCCAGCTGAGGTGGTTTGGACATCTGACAGGGATGCCTCCTGGGCTCCTCCTGGGTGAGGTGTTCCGGGCATGTCCCACCGGGAGGAGGCCCCGGGGCAGACCCAGGACACGCTGGAGAGATTATATCTCTCAGCTGGTCTGGGAACCCCTTGGTGTTCCCCCGGACAAGCTAGAGGAGGTGGCTGGGGAGAGGGAGGTCTGGGCTTCTCTGCTTAGGCTGCTGCCCCCGCAACCTGGATGAGTATGGATGGATGGATGGATGGATATTACTGTAACTCCTGCACTATTTTGGGCTAGAGAGAAAATTCAGATGGTTCTGGAAAGATGAGAATTATTTTGTCATTTCACAACCAGAATTATAAAATAAGTTCAGTCAGGGGGCTTAAAATCTTCTACTGGCATTTACTGGACAGGGCCACAGAATGTCCTTAACCATTTACCAGGACCACTATTTGCTTTGGACTCATGTCAGTTCCTATGCTGTAATGGGATTTCTCCTGGTGCACAACAATGCCCAGCCTAATGTGGCATCAGTATCCAGACATTTCCTGGAGGATGAGGTAATTGATAACACTGACTGCCCCCCACGCTTGCCTGAACTAAATCCAATAGCACACCTCTGGGACATCATGTTTCGGTCCATCCAATGCCGGCACGTTGCACCTCAGAGTCTCTGCGAGTCAGTGATGGCCTGGCCCGGATGTGGGAGGAGATCCCCCAGGACACCATCCGTCGTCTCATTGGGAGCATGCCCCGACATTCTTGGGCATGCATACAAGCATGTGGGGGCTATAAAAACTACTGAATACGATTTTGAGTTGCTGCAATGACATTTCGACAAAATGGATTAGCCTGCTGCATCATTTACTCACTTTGATTTTTGGCGTGTCTGAATTCAGCCAACTGTGGGTTGATAATTTTAATTTCCATCAAACCACTTGGCATCCTTTCATTCCTATCACATTACCCAGTCTGCATCAGTATAGATATCCAGAACAATTTTTTGCCATTAAGATTTGATGTGTTTTCAAAGTGTTCCTTTAGTTGTCTTGAGCAGTGTAAAAGATCTTCTGCATCTGATCATTATTTAAGAAGGTGATTTGTTTACTGTACAGACATGAGAATGATATAATGTCATCTCCCTCTCAGCAAGAGACCACTAAAGCATATCCCCAGAAATGTTGAACTATTCCAAAATTTTTTATTCCAAATTTTTTGCCACCAGTGTTTTTTGAGTGTTTCTTGGGATCATTTGTAATCCAGTTAAATTGAGGCTCAAGGCTCCAAGCAAGACTTGTCCTTTTTGTCTGCTTCCTGTTTGGTCTCTTTGTCCAAACAGCCATCGGAACAGTCAAATGTTTTTTCAGGGAATTAGTGTGATGTTTGTTGTGTGTTGGGAGTGAGGGGGGTTTATGGGGAAGCAGTGAAGGCATCTTTGTTCTCTGCACATAAGATAGTAGTGTTTGGCTTGGCTTTTTATTGGTGTGAAAAGACAGCCTGTTTAGGAAAATGTGTGAGGATCATTGACTGGAGGCTCTTTTAATGGACTCTGAACACGTGTTTGAGCATTTAGTGGCACAGAGCCTTGAATCGCACTGTCTTTTGTTGAATGTCGGACAATGTGGATCTTTAAACACTTTCTGACATGGATCTGCAGTTTTTAAGATATATACATATAAAATAACACAGATTGCTAAATGCATTTTTGGTTCATCCTTTTATATATGTGCACGCAGACTAAGCACACAAACACAAAAATAAACACCCGTGTCTTCAGCTTTGTGCCATCAGCAAACATGAGTGTTACAGACAGGAAGCAGACAGATGGACAGAAGCAAGCGTACACAAATGAAACAAAGAGAGTAAGGAGACTGTGATTTGGGGGGACTGGTAATCAACAAAAATAATTATTATTTTAGAATATTTATAAACAATATTGTTACTGAACAGTGAATATAACGATATTTGTGTGACGTGGTTGAAATTGATTTTTTAATTAGCTGAATGTGGTTTAGCATGGAAGAACAAAGAGATGAGGGATGGGGCTGCTGTTGCTGTCTCCACCCAAAAACCACCTGCTCCTGATGATTTCCATTAGTGTGGACGATTTAAAAAAAAAACAAAAACCTCCACATCATTTCATCCTCAAACAAAGTGACCTCATTTTGTATTTCCCTGGTTTTTTACAGCTATACCTTGCAGTTCATTAATATTAAAAAAAAAAGAAGTAATCTTAACTTGGACATGATCCCGAAAGCTGGGATTCAGCACAAGAAAAAAAATTATTATTTTTTTTTTACACTAACACTTGAATATCAGAGCTCATCTCGCTCTGATGGGTGTGTTTGTATTGAGCAGGACTGACCACAGAGTGCTTAAAGCTCCTGTGGGACCAGCGTGCTACTCAAGGGCACTTTGCCTGTCACAGCGGGCACTGCAGATGTATCACAAGCCACACTACAGCCAGAAGCTCACCACTGTAATGCACCGCCTCATCAGTGACAAAGATCGTATCAGCGGGTTGATATGTTTCATCAGGAGGAGAGGAGTCGGTGTGAGAGCACACATCAATGAATAATGT
>VUQR01013196.1:1753-26932 GCA_015108515.1 Hemichromis elongatus | reverse complement strand
TAATAATAATAATAATAATAATAATAATAATAAGAAGAAGAAACGGAGCAGATACAATAGGGCCTTCGCACTCTCAGTGCTCGGGCCCTAATAAGAAACGGAGCAGATACAATAGGGCCTTCGCACTCTCAGTGCTCGGGCCCTAGTAATAATAATAATAATAATAATAAGAAGAAGAAGAAGAAACGGAGCAGATACAATAGGGCCTTCGCACTCTCAGTGCTCGGGCCCTAATAAGAAACGGAGCAGATACAATAGGGCCTTCGCACTCTCTGTGCTCGGGCCCTAATAATAATAATAAGACTAATAATAAGAAACGGAGCAGATACAATAGGGCCTTCGCACTCTCAGTGCTCGGGCCCTAATAAGAAACGGAGCAGATACAATAGGGCCTTCGCACTCTCAGTGCTCGGGCCCTAATAATAATAATAAGAAGAAGAAGAAGAAGAAGAAACGGAGCAGATACAATAGGGCCTTCGCACTCTCAGTGCTCGGGCCCTAATAAGAAACGGAGCAGATACAATAGGGCCTTCGCACTCTCTGTGCTCGGGCCCTAATAATAATATTAAAAATAAATAAAATAGCAAAAAACATTCCAAGAGCATGCAAAAAACAAACAAACAAACCCCCAAAAAACCCACAATTAATATCCCGACCAGGTAAACCGTGAGCCAAGTACTCGCTGCCAACTTCTGAGAGAAGTTTACTTTTTCTGGGAGACATCACAATCTAGGTTAACCGATGCTGCCTTCGTTCTTTATCCGGCTTGGGATTACTCCATGTTTATGAATATGTTTAGCCTAATACACAGGCCTACAGAATGGCACGTGCCCACAAAGCATTGTGTTTTCTTTCGATTTAATAATTGTGGAAATAACACAACAAAGGCATCTCTTAAACCAATTAACCATGTGAATGAAACACTGCTTGATAAATTAGCTACACATGCCATCAAAATAGAAATTATTTTATATGCATAATGTATGCGGCTGTTTTCACGGGGAACATCTGTTCTACTCGAAGACTAATGCGCTCCTTAAGTCAGTTTTCTCCCCCCCTCCCTCCCTCCCGCGCTCCTAAAAAGGACATAATCCTATCAAATAATCGGCACCAGTCCATAACCCCCCCCCAGAGAAGAATGGTGTGAATAGGTGTTTCCAATAATAGCATATTTTGCTTTCAAAGATTGGCATGAAAGATTTAAAGTCTCCTGAGTGAGTACAAATACAAGCAGTATTCATCTTGCATAGAATATTAATTCATATGATCACTGTGACCAAAATTACTCACGCAAAGTACTTTGAAAATTCTTTTCCCTACAGTCTCGTAGTCATATTCGCCGCTTTGTCTCCTCCTTCCAAAAGTAAAAAGTGACTAAACTTTAGAGCTCACTCATCTCTACTTGTTCTTTGCACAGACATATCTTATGTGTGTGTCTCCGCAAGCCTTTTCGAGCGAGTGAAAGATGACGCGGGTGTTCGTCTTGAGGCCTCGCAGTGTTAGCGCAGCCTTGCCTGAAGCGACTCTTCTCTTAGCCTTCTGCTGCTTTCATTACTTTTTCCCGGAGTCGAGCGTAAAATGACATCCCAACTTTACTACATAATAATCAAGGCAAATTAGCTTCTGCATAATTTAATCCACGGCACCTGGAGACGCCTCAATAATTCAAAGCACGAATCTTTCATGAAATAATCAAATCAATACATAATGAAATGCATAAATAAATCAACAGGCAAATAACAGTGAGTCCATCTGTTCAGAGGTAGAAGATCACTTACTGGGAATCGCAAACAAAAAGCTTGCAAAGCTAAACTCAAACTGTAGCAGTGACATCATCCTGTGATAGTTTTGCTGATTTTTTGGGGGGGTTTCGTTTTTCAAATTTCTTACACTAGATGGGATTTCAAAGGAGATATGCTGATGCCCTGGACCGTGGGAAGCACACTGAAATGATTTCAAAATTAAGCATACAGCCTCACTCTAAAGCTCTATTCATAATAATCTTCCATCATGCGTGCAACATAACAGTTTACCTTTCATTTCCCATTGCACACATTCGGTCTGAAAGTGAGCTTAAAAACCACAGACTCTAAAACTTCCCACTTGATCTAAGCTAAGAAGCGTGACATTTTAAATAGAGCCCATGGTATTCTCAATTATAGGTTCACGATTTTATCTTATCACTAGAACAGATTTCCACGTGTTGACATGATTTCATACCATGATGTACACTTCTGCAGAGCCTCCTTCTACCAGCTGTGGGAAATGTCTCATTTTAGATTGTGTCTCTTTACTACCACCCTTCAGAGAAAGCCTGTCTGCTCTGATAGCAACAGCAAAGCAACTGTTCTACGACGCACATGTGTTGCCCTTCAGAGAGCTGTTAAGCGTTAATGAATCCCCAGAGTTAAATGTTTAGATTAAAATTAGAACCAGAACAATTAGTAATGTCTGCCCACTATATTACACAGCGCACACTGTTTAAGCAATGACACTATGATTTCCAAAATTACCTCGTTTTGGACATGCGTACCAGAGAAAGCTACCAAGAAGACAGCTGAGTTTGCGTTTCAGTTACAGACAATTAAAAAGACAAACATAACTTCTGAAGTGCCTTCAACCTGCGTTCAAACTTAAGACCACCAGATGGCGATAGCTGTGGTCGCAAAGACACTTTTGGTGCTGTAGAAATCCATGGGAAAACTGCTCAAACTGGATAACAGCCAAACAACGAGGTGCAAATTACTGCTAAAGAGACAGACTGTGAAAGTGGACAGTGTGTCCTTGGTTTCTTAACATAAAACTCATTGTCACAGTCAGTGGTAGTACAAAAGTGCTCCCCTTAAACTGATTTTAGTTTTAAAAACTTCAAGCACTTATTTCTTAAATCCTGCTTCACCGACAGTGTTACATCTACGTCAGTTGTTGACAGCAGGGATCCACGGTGTTACACAAGAAGTGTTTCATATCCATTTATAAAAAAAACCCACTAAAAACTCTAATCTCAAGAACTCCGAAATTGAACAATGACCTCAGGGTAGTTATTTTATCATCTATGGTTGCAGCATCCAAGCAAAGTCATTCATATTCAATTCTTGTTTCCTCCCCACAACTTTTATATTTTTTTAAGGCTTACACAATTTCTGGATGTCCTTATTTTACCACCTTGAACAGATTGCCAGTCTTTTAATGTTAATTGACTTAACAACTAGGTTGACTAATTAACCCAATTAATTCGGTTCATTTATGGGGGAAGAAGCCAGAGTATCTGGAGACAACCCACACAGACATGGGGAGATCATGCAGAAAGGCCAAAGCCAGCCGGTGTAGATTCAAACCCAGGACCAACATGTAAAGTTAAAAAGCTGACTCTGCAGACTAATGTCTGAAAATAAATAAATAAATACATACATAAATGGTTCCAAGTTCACCAGGCTAAACTAGCTGGAAACTAAACCCAGATTAGTCAATTGTAATAAATGTTTTGCTGAAGTGCCTGCAGTATTTCTATTTAAAGACATCCGACTGAACTGCGGCTACAGTTCTGCTCTCAGCTTGGGGATATGCTTTTTTTTAATTTTTTTTTTGGTTTTTTTGGGGGGGGGGGGGGGGGACTGGTTTTACAGGATGAATATTCAATCCAGCAATCAGCGCTTTTAGGAACTGTCACTGGCAGCTTCAGTCAAGACAGCTGATTGTAGTTTAGCCACAGTGAAACAGCCCAGCTAAACAAACTCACATGCCTCTACTTCAGCACACAGTGAGAGCTCAAGAGCCTTTATGGTCACATGCTCTGCAAGATACTGAGAACATGCCTGGAACCTTAACCTTAGCAAAATACCAAGAACTTGCTGGGTCCTGAAAGATTGAATTACCAGTGATGAAATCTGACAGACATCTGTCTGTATCGAAATGGACAACTTGTTAGTAACATTTGGGAGGAGGACATCCAAAAAGACTCACAAGGTAAATCTAAAAATCGGCATTTCTAAAGTGAACTATTTTAAATGCCTTTGGGCCGATAAAAGCTTTTCAAATAAAACTAAGGGGACATCTTGCCTGGACTACTCAGTAACATTTACATGTAACCTCATACAAGGTCACAAGTTAAAAAAACAAACAAAAAAAAAACACATCTAGGAATCATTGAACTAAAGGGAACAAAACTTTGAACGCACAGAAACACTCAGGTCAGCAAGTACTGAACATTTCCTCCAATATTATTAGCAGGCAGTGTGTTTAATTCCCGGGTCACTCTCGCTCCTTTCTAGCCCTGGATCTCATTTTCCAGTCCAAAAGCCCTTTCTGCAGTCTACAGTATCCTGCAGAAAGACTCCCACACGGACATTTATGCTGAAGTTCATCTTTGCAGTGTGGAGAAGTATGTGTGAAACTGCACGAGCAGGTGGTGTTAGCTGTTACCAAACCTCTGCACTGCACTAACCTCATCACTGAATGTCTCGCGCACAGTTACGACTCTGCTTAGCAAACCCACCAATAGCTGTTTCTTCCCCCCACATTTTGTGACATTATAACTTACATCAATGACAAGGTATGTTTAAACTGAAGCGAGACGTACACGGGGTCCGTCTGGGATGCAGCACGGATGGAGGCTGCCAGGGAGATTATCGAAGCAGAGGGGGCTAAAAAACAAAATAAAACACCAAACAGCAGCTAAGCTAGCTTGTATTCTACGTCGGCTAAGAAAGCTAAAAATGAACTAAATTTACTCTGGCAGCTGAAGCTCTTCATGTTGACTGAATAAGAGTTGAAACGACAGGAAGCAGGAAGGCTAATATGACATTAGCCTAGCGAGCCAACTCAAGGCCCTGTTATTACTTCCGACACACACAGCTTCTGCTTTAAAAAAACGAGACCAAGTTGTGTCGCACGCTCGGAAAGTAGCACCAAAAAGTAACGCGTTAGCAGTTTTTGTTCACGTACCTTTTTGGATCACGCAGGAAGCCTCATTCTGTTCGCTCGGGCTCCGCTGATTTGTAAACAGTACCGTGTCAGGCGGACTGGCTGAAGAACAGCTGACTGGTCATGTGACCCCAGTCTGTGACGTTACTGACTGCCTGCAGGTGGCTGGTTGTTCTAGATTTGTCCAAAAGCTGAGCCTTACGTGTTTGTTATGACATTACTTGTATACGTTCTTTGTAGTATATAGTGAAGTTGTGCGTTCATTTCATTTGTGAAGAGCTCTAGAAGATCAGAGGTCAGACAGAAGGCTGCAAAGACAAGGACTGCTAGAAGATAAGCAACAACCAGTAAGTTGACAACAAAACAAAACAAAACAAAACAAAAAATAACCTGAATAAACATAGGCTGAACTTTTTATTACTATAACCAGTCTATGAAGGATACATGCCCAGTAAATGACACCTCTTAGAATGTGATAAGGCTTTAACAAGCTCTGATTGAGTTCCAGTAATCTTTATAGTTCTGACTGAAACATTTAAGATATGAAGTTATTCATATTTTCACTAATGGGATTATCCATAGATAAGTATGGGAGTGGACTGAGTCTCACAGATTGCACACTTACATGTCACAGATTGCACTGCTTCCCACAGTTCTGCACAGTCTTCCCACAAGGCAGGATTGCAAAAAATCAACAACAACAGCAAAAACTGAGACTACTCCAGCTACTTTAGATTGCAAAGATAAATAGACAGAGGAGATTGCAAATTCAGTAACCGACAAAGATGTGCCTTTCAGTTCACTTATCTGCATCAGCAAAAACATATTGCTTTGTAAAAGAAAAAAATATGGGTGGTAAGGCTGTTAAAAAAAACTGAAAAAATGAATAATGATCTTAATCTGTAATGGCAACACAAAATGTTGAGGTGGATCACACCACCAAGGAGAAATAAAAAACATCATTGAATGAGGAAGAACACCGAAGGGGCTGCACAACGTGATGGTTAATTAAAACAGTTTTATGTAGACTTAATTACAGCAATTTCTAAGGTCAAACAAGTCAAGTTTACCCGTGGAGTGCTTTTAACAAACCGCTTTATCACAAAATGCTTCCAACATACAAAACACAAGATGCACAAAAATATAATTAAATCAAAGCAGCGAGGTGGTCACAATGGGGAAAAGCGTAAATCCACGTGGTATGTACAGGTGGAGCCGTTAAGTAACATTGCTGATTCAAATGTGTGCACTGGTGGTGGTGCTGTGTTTGTGCATTGATGGGGGGTTAACACAAAGCAGGAATAATGACCATTATCGCTATTACCATCATCATCACAGGCATGGCATTTCAAGAGCCCTATTATCATCATTATTATGGCTAATATTACTGATGATGAGGCTTTCATGGCTTCTTTGTTGGCCCTGACTAAGGTATTGTCATGGAAACAGATGACAGAAAAGAGCATAGCTTTATTGAATTACGCTATGAAGCTATTCTGACCAAATGGGGCTTGAATGTTGCACTGTCTGAGTGGGGTATAGGAGCATCGATGTGAGAAGTCCTGAGGAGCGACAGATGAGAGTCAGACACAGATGCAGATGAAAATAGCTGTTCACGCAGATCAAATAAAAGAGGAGCAAAAAGAGACAGAAGACTGAAAACTCCAGCAGTACTCAGGGTCATGTGATTGCAGGGAGTCACAGTCCACTGGTACAGAGTGAACTGGTGATCAGCACAGAGGAATATTGTCTGATGGCTGAAAACAATGACATCGATTCACCAACACAGGGACAGTCATACAAGAGAAAATCATTAGTACTAATAACAATAATACAGACAGTGGACATAACAAGGGCTGATCGATTCAGTCTTTAACAGATCTTTTACAAAGGGCTTAACATGGTCACATGAGGAATGAGCTTAATCTTTTTATGTATATACTTTTTCTTCTCTTACTTGATTCATAGTGTCTTTTAAAGTATTTCATCCTTTCCCCATATCCAGCTTTTCACATTGCTTACATCCCAATGCGGTATTTCAGTAAGTGTAAATGTAATCTAGAGGCAATATGCTACTTAAGATGAATGCAACCCTCTTTTATTTGTCAGAAAGTGGTAATAGCACGGTGGCCTTCCAGCTATCTTAGCCTCTGCAGATTTTATCACATGGGGGCCATAAACCTGGGAAATATGATGTGCCACTTTCTGTTTTACTTTTAATAGATCTGATGAAAAGAGCTTGCCAGAGATGATTCTAGATTAACTATTTCCTGCTATTATCAAAAGATAAATGTTGCCTAAATCTTTATTATTGTCATTTAAATTTTATGAAAATGGTTTTCTGCTGAAACGGATTAAAGTAAAAAAAAATATACTTGTGAAACAGGTAAAGTTAAACATTTTTCAAATTTCTTTCTTTCTTTCTTTTTTTTAAAAATATACACTCTGTTTACAATCTTTCTTTTAAAGCTAAACATTAAACACTGTGAACACTGGCAGCCCACTCTATGGGAACAATGAAATGAAAACTAAACTTTAAAAGAGTTTTATAATATCTACAATATATTTTGAGGGATTTACAGATTCAAACATGATTATAAATTCTATGTGTACACTGTTTCAGAAACAAACTTGTTCATTAGCTAGCATGTAATGATAAGCTTGATATTGTCGACAATCTTCAAATATAGGAATAAGCATTGCAGCATTTCCAGTACAGACAATTTAGATTCTATTCTGTTTGGTTATTTGTCCTTTATTTTGTTTAGTGGCTTAAAAGGGTTCTGCAGTAAAACCTGTATTTTTCTTCTTAAATTCAAAAGTCACTGCTTCTGGATCCTATCCATCTTTTGGCTGATATTACTGGCCAATATCAGCCTATCAGAGATATATCAGCATTATCATGTAAATTTAGTGATATGTGACAAAACAATACCTTCTTTTTGCTTGCAGAACATAATGAAGAAAATTATGCGTATGGCAACTTAGAAGTGGTGTCACTACGCCGTACAGTAGTCTCAACACTGTTTGGAGCTGCATTAGATGCTAAGTAAAATGCAATGCCGGATAGTTAGTAAATAAAGACCCCATTGATAATCAAATGCACTTGATTAAATGATCATCACCTCTATCAAAGCTGAATTTTCTAGTAGTTTGATCGTCTGGAGCATCCGTGTGCGTGTGAGTTAGGATAATGACACATTGTACCCCAAGGTCAGACTGTGCGATGTTTAGAGAAACTGCAGAAAACCCAAGAGCTACAATCTCAAGACTCTACATGCATATGTTAGCATGTTCATGACAGTACAATTGGAAAAGAAGACTGAACAAGTATGTCTTGTTTAGAAGGGTTGCCAGGAGAAAGATTTTTCTCTCTAAAAAGCACAGCTTAGCTTTGCAAAGAGCAAACCACAAGACTTCTTTGGACTGGTGAGACCAAAGTACAGATGTTTGGCCATAATACACAACGCCACGCTTGGTGAAAACCAAACTCAGCATATCAGGACAAACACCTCATATCAGCTGTCAAGCATGGTGGTGGAGGGGTGATGACCTGGGCACCTTGTAGCCACTGAGTTGACCGAGAACTCCTCTGTATATCAAAGTCGAATGTGAGGCCATCTTTTCTACCAGTTACACTTGGCAAAAATTACATCTTGCAACAGGGCAATGATCCTTAATCTGCAACAGAACAGCTGAAAAAGAAAAGGTGTTGCAATAATGTAGTTAAAATCCAGACCTTAGCTTGTTTAAAATGATCACGTAGGATCTCAGGAGAGCTGTGCAAAAGTGCAAACCTGAATAAACTCAATCAACATTGTAAGCAAGAGTTTGCCAGAATTCCTCCACAAAGTTTCGAGAGACTAATAAAGTCATACAGAAATCTAATGATTCCTGCAAAAGGTGGTTCTACAAGCTACTGGATCAGGAGTGTACTTAAATTTCACAGGAATCAGCTGTCCTGTGAAAAACTAAGAACACAAACTTTCTTTGTCACATTCCTGTATATACAATACATTTATATATAAAGAATATTGACACTGGCATATTTTTTATTTTATTTTACTAATTTAATGTCAACACCAGCATCTGTCCCTAGAAAATAGCTGCTTCTAAATGATTATACTTGAAGTTTGTAAGATGACATATTGTTTAATGTCATCATGTTGCTAGTAACATACTAGGAGTGTTACATGAATCCAGTCCTTTCCCAATAAGCATTTAATTTAAAACGACAACAGGAAACTTGTTATTTAATAAGAGCGAAACATGAACAGTGAAATTCATGAGGGAAAGAGTAAACGACTCAGACAAAAGCCAAACCACAAAGCACTGTTGAGCACAGTTAAAACAAAAATGGTGAAGATACTCCTAAAAACAAAACAAAAGAACAACATGATTGGCAGTGCCACTCTCTTCAAGGCATTTCTGGTATGGCCATTTTTCAAAAATGTCAGTCAACCGACTACACTTACTCTTTTTAAATAGAGATATGTAATCTGAGGCTCATTGTATTGGTTCCCAGAACTCCATCCAGAAATATAACTATACATGGAAACTATGTACTAAAGTTCAGTCACAGTAAACTGTCTCAAGTGCATCGAGAATTCCCAAATCACAGTACAGCTTTCTGCGTAATTACATAACTTAAGTCTCTGGTTATGAAAGCTGTGGTATACACAGTATTTTATTAGTCTTTCCACAGTGTGTAACAATGCAAGCCTATAAACACATAAATACCACCACACTGTGACTCTGGACTGTAGCAGTATTTTAAGTGAGAAGCATTTGCACCAAAGTTGCTATGTTTCAGAGAGGAGAAGCACTGGGTCCTGGCTCTAAATGGTAAGTATGGCTTGTCCGAGCTGTTGTGTATTACTGGATGTATGCAGGTTAAATGTAGCTCTCCTGCTCTTCCTTCATAGGGGGAATAGTTTGAGTGCCAACATCTGATTCTTTTAAAACAGTTATCTCACTTGTTTCATTTCTTCCTGTTAGGTTCTCCTCTTTTTGTTCTGTTTCAGGCTTTCCACCTTCTTCCAGTTCCTGTGCAGTCACATTAGCCTGTAAGAGGTTTGGGTCTGTGCAGCAATGCTTGTGGTTGTGACTGTGTTTTGGGCTGTAGTCTTGGTTTTGTCCTTGGTCCTGGCTATTGAAGAAGTTGCGAATTGCATGTTTAGGTAAGCCCAGCTGGGCAGACAGGGTGTGGACCGCTTCCTCGTCTGGGTTGAGGCCCACATCCTTAATGAAACTTTGCAGGATACCGAGGGCATCTCTGGACACGTTTAACCCCTGACATTGGACCTCCTTGTAACTTTCTACCTCATTATCTGTCTCTGAACAAACCCCAGCCCTACACTGTTCCTCATTCTTCATGTTGGGCCAGTTCACAGACAGCTTCTCCTTAACCTTTCCTTTTTTGCCATCTCCCGTGACTTCGTCTATGGCTTCCTTCCCCATATTTCCATCCCATATCTGTTCGCTGTTTTCTGCACCTCTGTCCCTTACGCTTCCAGCACAACCCCAGTCCCCATTTAAACTGTCCCTGTTTTCTCTTCCACCCTCAACCCATTCTTTACTGTCCCCTCTCTCACCATTGCCACTGCCTCTGCCCTGCAAACGTACTCTCAATTGCTGCCAGGTGCCACCAGCATCAGACTCGGCTGGCGATGCAGCGCAGGGTTGTGTTGGGGAAAGGTGAGGTCCTGCCTCGGGCTGAAGAGGTTGATGGGGTTGGAGATGGTGTTGCTGTGGCATCAAAGAACTGCGTTGGTACTGATGAGAGAAATTAGAAGTGATTAGAGCAAAATTTGGTATTTTAATTTTATCAGCAGAAGCTCATTTCCAGTTTGGAGTGTAGGCAGTACTATGTTAAAGTGAAGTCAACAGAGGCGTTTTTGTTTAAGAAATGTCAACTTTTATGTTAAAATGAAACTAGAACTTAACATGTAAACCCGTCCATTGTGTGTGTGTTTTTTTACCTTATCTAATTGAATCTGCAGAGTTTAGACAGTGATTTGCTGCCAAGATGAGCAAAGGCACAGGACACAATGATCTGGGCTGGTGTGATATCAACAGTAGTGAAGACCGTTTGATCTTAATCTCCTTAGTGTTCACACGTGAGGTGATCTGCAGTGCAGCCACCCAGAACTGATGTCCGCAGACGCACATCAGGATCTGAATTTGCCCATGCGGTGTTGACTTTTCTTGTCAACACACCATGGGCAATGATGCAATGATATGCTAGGCAGTGGGCTGTATGTTCACAAACAGAAGGGTATGCAACCATTTTTTTTTTTTTTTTTACACGTTATCTTTGAGTTTGTGCTATAATCAAGCCATCAATCCATGCACAAGCAATGGAAGGGAAAGAAAAATAACTAATCAGCCTCACGGATCATTGCTTAATGTGGTAATCATCTTTTTTTTCTGACATCTCTGGCATTTAGCTGTCATTACTCTGCTGCTTTTCCATTGCACACCCTAGAGATCTATTGGCATTCAATGTGATGCATTCACTCAGATTTCTGATAACTTTTTATCCATAACTTTTTTTAATTACAAAATTAAAGTCAGCACCTTAGCCTCAAGTGTTTGCCATTTATATAGCTTTTTAAAACTCTAATACATGATAGTTTTCTACCAAAGTCAGGGTGGCTGTTTATAATAATGTTTGTCACTTTTGAAAGCCTTACCAATGTATTGTCATTGCTGAGCAGTGTGAACCTGTCAATGCAGTGCTGCTGTGCAGTCATGTTGCTGCTTTCCTGTTCGTAGATGGCATCCCGTTCATTCTGGGACAGGCTGAGAAACCGGCGGATCATGCTCAGATTCTCCCACAGCGTCCGGTTCTCTGGACTGGGTTCCTCCTTCCAGCGCAGCAGCTCGCACAACCATCCCTACAGGAAATACATGCATATGCAAAAGGTGGCTGCAGTTGCTTAACAACTCTTAAAATATCTGAAAAGCACAGTTACTAATAAAGGCAAGGGAATAAACAGCCTTAAATTCATTTAGGATTGGTTTAAATGTGTTTAGTCATGTCACTGCACAAAGTGCTGCTGTTTTCTCCCCAACAACAGATTTAGATGGTGCAACGTGACCATATCATTATGACTATGCTGTCTTGTTTGACAAACCCTTTCAGGCTGTTTATGTCTATTTTAAAATGCTTACAGTACAGTAAAAGCAGACTAATAAGATAAAAAAAAAAAGGTAATTTAAAGCTTGCAGCACATGACTAAACTGGGTAAGTTTAAGCCTTGTAGACTGCCTGGCTTGCAATGGAGGAAATACTGAAGATGGTGATGAAGGACTTATTAGCTAGCCAACAGAATTTCGAAAATGCATGTTTAGCGACAGCATTTACAGCCTTACATTTAATTTGCTTATGCATGTTGGCACCCAACATAAAGTGAAAGGGATTGACCAAAGGAGAAAAAAATGAATTCGCAATCACTTTCTCTATACATTAACTCCAAACTGGCTCAGTTTGCTCTTAATGTACATACAAAAACAAAAACATTAGGATCTGCCAGATAATCTGAAGATTATAGCAAGATTTTCTTATCAGCATGAATTGTTTGTGCATCACGAAGGAAGAAACTTGTGAGTGACAGATTGAGGAACGTAAAGCCAAGCTAGTTTCAGATTCATGAACTGAGGATGATTATGTTTGCAAGCAAGCTGATATGCTCGCACACGCGTGTGCGCGCACACACACACACACACCTGGCTGTAGCCCAACTCTAGCACACAATGCCATCCAGATGCACAGTGCAGATAGAACAGGGAGATGCTGCATGGCTCTGCCTGCCAAACAACCGGGTAATACGGGGGGTGGGGGGGATAAAAGATAGAGAGAGTGTGAGAGAATAAAGGGAAAAAAGGGGTGAGGGTTAAAGAAAGTATGGTAAAAAAAAATGGAGGCCAGTGAAGAGACTGAAAAAGAACCTCAGGGGTTTTGGACCACCTGGCTGTACTGGCATGACCGCTGAATGACCTCCAAACATCTTGATGATAAGTAGAAAGAAGAGGGAGTTATATGGGAGAAGAAAGCAAGAAAAGAAAAAAGCAAGAAAGAAGCTAAAAATTGGAGATGTGCTCGAGAGAAAGAGAAAATGAGACAGCTAAAATCCCCCCATTCCATGAAGGGAAATTATCCTCAAAACAAAAGGCAATAACAAGCTTATGGGGCCGCCATAAAAATGAGAACAATAAACACTCAAATCGCGCTTGTGTGTGTGTATTTGTATTAGTGGGGCTGTGTCTCTGTGTGCGCGTTCACGTTTTACTTGCATGTGCTTTTACTGTATGTTTGTGTGTACAAGTGAGTGGTGTGTATGTGTGTATGGTGACTATTAAAGCGATAATTTAGGACACAATAGCAGTCTGATGCACTGATGATAGTCCTCTGCAGAGTACAGCTGCTGGTTGATTATCTGGGCTTTCCTCCACACACGGTATCCATCGCTGCTTTAACTGAGGCGATGGAGTCATAAATGAATGCTAAAATTGAGCATTTCATCAAGCGATAGAAACGATTGGGTGGTTTGTGTGCTCAGATTTAAACTAACAAGAAGCAAAGTACCTGGCTCTTGGAGGCGGCAACCTTTGCAAACAGTGCCTGAGACACTTTGGCTCTCTTCATCTCATGCTGGATCTCCTCATAGATAGAGGCACTGACATTGAGAACGCAGCTGTCTGTCCTCAGTCCTCTGTCTGCTGTTACTGGGGACAGTCTTGACTAAAAAGAGGCAAACAAGAAAGACAATTGGGTTTAAAAACAGGCTATGCAAAGTAACGAGCAATAGGAGGACTCTGAAACAGGCAAAGGTTTTTATATTTTTTTTGTAAAAGCAATGCCAGTGATGGATCATATCATTTATGTATCCTTAGGGATGCCTATATTAAAATCAACAGAACAATGGAAAAGATCTTGAAAAGAAGGAGTAAACACAGAGATTACACAACATCACAACTTAATTAACAGCTCATTCCAGAGTGCTGATCCAATAATACTATATGGTTATGTCTGCAACCCAGCTGTCTTGATCCTGTGCACATATTCACACACTACTGGTTCACATGTTTACTTGTTGCCTGTGAAGGTTCTCACTCATCCATGTCATCGTAGTCTAAGGAGCTTGGAAAGAAAAGGGTCTGGACTTCTTTAAGTTCCTTGAAGATGTTTTACCTCTCATTCGAGAAGCTTCCTCAGGTCAAATGGTGGAGAGTCCCACATTTAAGCCCTATGGGAGTGTCCCCGAAGAGGGACATGGACCCCCTATTGATCCTCTATCTAATCACACGTGCCAATGTATTAAAACAGGTGTAGGTCACAATCAGCCAAGGTTTCGGGTGAGCTCATTGTGAAACCTAGCCCCACCCTATCATGTGATTTCCTGAGGTCAAAAGGCCCAGGATGTGAGTGGGCGTTAAGGGGACTGGGAAGGGTAGAGGTCTGGTCATTCTTCGCTACACTGTACAGCATACACTACATTGCTAAGTTTGTGTTTAGGAGTTCTGTCTTTGGAATAAACCAGTGCTGGGTCTGAAGTACACTGGGATGTCGTGCTTGAAGAAGACTCTCCTGAGGTTTTTCTGATAAACCAGCAACATAGGGGATGACAATGTTTACTTGTTCACCTGCTGATTGGCTATTTG
This sequence comes from Hemichromis elongatus, assembly GCA_015108515.1. NCBI lineage: Eukaryota > Metazoa > Chordata > Actinopteri > Cichliformes > Cichlidae > Hemichromis > Hemichromis elongatus. The sequence goes on along the minus strand of VUQR01013196.1, from coordinate 12,343 downwards.
CTGCAAAGGTTATGGGACACCTGCTATAGTTTCCATTACAGAATTCTCTTATAGATTTCTACATGTGTCAGTGTAGCAAGACTTTTTCAAACTTGTAGCAAGTTTGAATATGCTCCAATTTGTGAGCTAATCAGGGCACTTTGCTAGCTAACCCAGGCAGAGTACAGCCAAGTGACAGAACTCACACTTGAATATTTCAGTGCTGTTTTATGAACAACTTTAACCTGTCACAGCTGGTTTACAAGACTTTTGTTTTCATGTCTTTCAGTCTTTCTGCTGGCTAACCTGTGAGGACCTTGGTGGCGTGTTGTTGCAACTGGGTGTGAATCCAGTCAGACTTCTCTCCTTCTCCTCTTGGTATATGCGCTCCCTCTCGGCCTCTGGGAGCTGCAAAAAGCTGTGCATAGCCCGCAGGTTGACCAGCAGAGACTGGGAGGCATGTTTTGGGTCTTCCTCTTTTCGCAGGATCTCAGAGAGTAGGCCCTGATAAACACACAGAAAAATCCACATAAGTTGATACTTATAATGTATTTTTTTCCTTCTTCTATGAGCTGTTGTCTTTACGGGTCACCACAGCAGACCATCTTCATATCACCCTATCCCTAGTATCCTTTTCTGTCACACCAACCATCTAAATGTCCTCCTTCACTATGTCCACAAAACTCCTCAGAGGACTTATTCTTCCTCCTGCCTGAACGTTCCGTATTCAACGTCCTTTGTCCATTATATTCTCTATCCCATCTCTGCACATGTCCAAACAATCTCAGCCTTACCGCTCTAACTTCTCAACCTGAGCTGTCCCTGTGGTGTACTCATTTCTAACCCTGTCCATTCTGGTCACTCCCAATGGACATCTTACCATCTTCATTCTGCCACGTCCAGCTCAGCCTCCTGTCTTTTTGCTAGTGTCATTGTCTCCAAACCATTCCTCACTGCAGGTCTCACGACTGTCTAGTAAACCTTCCCTTTCACTTTTGCTGCTATCCTTCAATCACAACCCTGACACCTGTCTCCACAAGAGCCACCCTGCCTTAACCCCAAATATTTAAACTCATCTACCTCTAACACTGCTCCTTGCATATTCACCTTTCCACCTGCCTGTCATTCACTCATTACACACATTACTCTCTCTTGCTTAAAAATTGGTGCCAGCACACTTCTCCATTCTTGAGGCATCCTCTCATCCTCCAAGATTGTGTTAAACTATCTTGTCAAAAAGTCAACGCCCTCTCTACTGCACATCTCCGTACCTCCACAGGATTGCCATCTGGTTCATCCTTTCTCTTTTCTCTTCATAGCTGCCCTCACTTCCTTCGCTTTCTTAACTCCACCCATCTTTGTCTCTCTCATTTACATCATTCATCACCTCCTCAAAGTACACTTTGTGGCTTTTCAACACACTTTCTTCTTCTTGTTAGTACATCTCCATCTCTATGCTTATTCATCCTAGCAGCACATCCATTCCAGGTCCATCTATATATAGTATTATATAACAATACATGATGTTCGTGGTATAAAAGTGGTTTAAGGGACAAAAACTAACATTCAAAACTCACATAAATGAATACAAGTGGAAATTTAAAATAATATATCAGCCTTTATGTGAGAAATGGTAGCGATGATGAAAAAAAAGGACAAAGTCTTCACCAATGCTGTGATGCTGACCTTTATTCTTCTGGAGTTAATCTTGGTTCATTTTTCATTCCTAACGGTAGATAGACATTTTCTGTTCTGAAAAGGTTTATGCAAGAAAAACTACTGAGTTGAGCTAACAATTCCTATTTCGCCATCAAATAACAGAGCGATACTGATAATCTCATCTAACTCCATTTCTTTGAAGCAGAGAAAAAGGAAAGCATTCAGTTGTAAAGAGGGATGACAGATATTGTAATTCTGCTTTAAAGCTATATGAACTCATAAACCTGAATTCTTTTCCTTTATTTCACAAACAAAATGATTCAGGTCAGGTATTAAAGGCTCCAGTCTCTCAGGAACCACAAATGGATAAGGTCTCATGAAATATTATGTATTCTTTCACTATCTTTATTTAAAGATGATAAATATAAAGTTTCTTGTGAAACTAAAGGAATTTAGCAATAGCCTCACATCCAACTCTGAATCCTATTCAGTGGCATCTTCACAAAACCTTGCAGTTTAGGGTTTCACAGCCAGCTTCTAGTCAGTGCTTAGCATGCTGCTCGCCTGTACATCTAGAATTATTCCGTCTGTATCTGTCTATACAGGGAAGCGTTCAAACGCCACATGCAAATTTTAGGGCTTCCTTCCTGAAAGGAAATCAGATTTCACACTGGCAGAAAAATGGCTTTAGAGGAAACAGCCTTCTTATTCAAATAATGGATCGTGGTTAGAGCTGCCCAGCAAACCCTGCCTTCTGAAGAGATGGAGGCTTGATGTGAGTCGTCAAATGACAAATGCTTCCCTCACTTTTAGATGACGTTTTGGCATCGTGCCCAACTTGTATGGCTGGCACCAGAGCACCTTGGACTTGGCAACAGGGAAACATGGGGGTGGATAATAACTAACTCTGCTTATTGTGATGAAAATGATAATGAAGGTAATAATAATAACAACGGGCTTAGCTGGTCCTTTGAGCCCCATTTCTGTGGGTGCACTAGTGAATATAAGATGATGGACACAGACAACAAAGCATTTTGGTGTTAGAGAGGAGGTGATAGTAGAGCGAGATATGGACACAAAATGAAGCAGACCAATGGACAAAGTAAGGGAGAGATTAAATATAGATGGATTGACCATAGAGGTTAGAGATTAAATGAATAGAAGGACTGCCAGAGTGAAAGGTGGTGAGATGGACAGCGAGATATAGAGGTAGAGAGGGAGGCAGCAGTTCTCTGAGGGGTTGTGATTAGTTGGCCCAGCTGCTGCTTCAGTGCTGGCACCGGCTTTGTGCCGCAGAGAGCTGGCACAAACACACACTCACACACACGCATACAAACACACACGTACAAGGGGGAGGAGGAACTACGGCAAAGGCCATGCCAGTGTGCCAACCATCTCACACTCACATATTTACAGAACACACTTAGTTATCACCACAGCACCAGAGTACGACCAGCCTAATCAACACCAAAGATTTAAAAAAGTGCTTTAAAATTGGATTTCGGCATCGTTTATTCTGCTGTCTCCTGCAGCCATACCTGGGTCCTGTTAAATGCCACCCGCGCAAAGATGGCTTGGGAGATGCCTGCTCTCTTTAGCTCCTCCCTCACATTCTGGTAGATGTCAATCGGCACCTCTGTTTGTCCGACGGAAGACACAGCCGAGATCTGGTTTTGCAGTCCGGCAGAAGAGCTTCCACCCGGGTTGCACTGCACTTGCTGCAGTGCTTGGGGATCATGAGCTTTAGAGAAGACCTTGGCAGGAGCCCTCCCTACAGGGGGATGGTTCAGATACTGCTGTGGTGATGATGCCAGACCCTGGCCAGCTAGCATGCGACTAACAGCATACTGCTGGTTGAGAAACTGGGCCATCACCAGCTGCTGGTTGACCATTTGGGAGCTCAGAGGTTGGGTTACCAGCCCAGGAGGGCGCAGACTGAGGGGTGGGCGGTTGGATATGTTGGCAACTGTTCCACGAGGGAAAAGGAGAGTTGAGCTCTGGTCAGCTGGGGTAGCAGTGACTGGCTGGCTGAGGGTTATATGTGAGGACTGGTCAGAAAAGTTGTCAATCTCTGGTAACGGACAAGGAAAGAAGAGACAACAATTTTGTTTCATTGTTAACTGGTAAAAAAAAAAATCTCCAAGTCACAGGATGATTTATATTGTGTCAGGAAAAAGTGGTTGAACCCAGGTTTTCTTCAATATGTGGTCACCAGGTCATATATGATCCCAAGTTTAAGTAAAGAAACCGGCATCTTTGTTAGGTTTAAACCTAAGTTTAGACTAGACCAGAAGATAGATTTTCTTTATTTGAAGCCATTTTGTATTGTATTGTTGTATGACAATACTCCCTCCACTATATTCCACTCATGGTATCATGGTTTCACTTTCAAATTACAGTGCACCTTTATTTGTGCAGTTTGTATTTTACTGTTTGTCATATGTTAAAACCTCATCCTGAATTTAAAAAAGCAAGTTCTGGAAACTTTGGTACATTTGGCAGGTGTGTACGCCTGTCCCTTTATGGTTACATAACAATCATGCACAATACAGTCATGAAACTTTGCAGCTGCGTAGCTAACACCAACATGCTGGCCTCAGATGGTCGATGGGTGTTATCTGGGAACTGATATGATTCCTGTTCAAGATGATCTTTAATTTATGAGTTAAGTTGTTCTAAGACATACCTCCATTTATATTTCAATGATTAGACTCCAGGTTTACTGCGTCCTGGCTTTAAATAGCTTTACATTATTGTCATCAGCAAAGATGACTGATTCAGAGACTTTTTCTAATCTGTATCGTGAATGTTTACTAGTTGCGATAGCTGATTTGTGCAGTTGGCACAAACTGGCCTTGGAGACGCCTACAGTGGTGGGAACTACCAGAAACTTCTACTTTATTAAGTACTAATCTAATATCATGCAATTTCATACAACACCTGTATCGTAAAGTTTACTTTTAGGGAATGTTTTCGTTTTTTGTTGACATTGTTGAACAGTTAATTGTTTTTAAGCTAAGATAAGCTAAGATTTTTTTGCCTTAAATGAGCAGAAGCAACCGACAGCATCCCACCAACTAAACTCTGGACAATCAAATCCCTTAAGAAGTATTGATAATAATTCGGCTGTATGCGTAATATTGAGGTTATAGGTAATTGGCAGTGGTATATTGTACTGAATTATAATTAAGGGGCTCTTTAAAATTGCATGTCTTGGTGGATGTCTGCGAACTTTTGTCACCACAGTAATGTCACAAACATGCAAAGCGCAGTCACCGAACTTTGCTTGTGTGTAACCAAGATCAAAAGGTTTACTTTGAAGAATACAACTATTTTTGTATTTTTCAAATTGTACCTGTCCATAATTATAACTTATTAAAAGATGTGGCTATATCTTAAAACAAATTCATACGGGTTGTTTTAAAGGGTTCAACTGCTTTTTCCTGTGGCTGCACTGTAACATTTCCTGATAAAATGAAAACGGTAAAGGGTTCATTTTTTTATTCAAGCTGCTAAAAGTGTATGACACCTAGTAAGTAGGATAAAGCTCATATAATCAGTATGTAGAGCGTATTAGATATGCTGTAAAACTTCACAGGTGTGTTTAGAGTTCTCTCACCATTGAAGCATTTGGATTTCTTGAAGTGCTTGTACCATCGGCCAAACTCATGACATTTGGCAGCTGAGACATTTGCATAGTAAGTGCTATTTACAATAGACGATATCATACTCTGAAACAGAGGGGAAAAGACAATAGAAATTCATTACATTTTCTGAGCTCCTGCTATGGGCGGCTTGGGTGTCTCAGCTGTTCACACATCTGATATTAATGAACTCAGATCTGTGTTATTAAAAAGACCCCCAGGTAAATAGGATAATAAAGACAGATGAGAGTGTCAGTGTGTGAGCTGTGTGGTTTTGCATGCATCCATGCATACATGCGTGTGAGCGTGTGGAGTTAAACAAAACACTACAGGTCATCAGAGACTATGTCTGTGTCTCTCATTCACTCACTTACTCACACACACACACATGGTTTGTCCCTGAAGACTATCCTGTGCAATCTTTACATCTTATTACACCTTTCATCTTCTCATATTTATTTTAATCTGCTTCCCGCAAACAAGAGAGGGGGGTTAAGGTAGTGATAGGAAAGGAAGAGAGATGGGGGAGGAAGGATTTACTTGTATCAGATTTTAACACGGCAGAGAAGAGAGGAATCTGAGGTAGAGAGAAAATGGTGAACAGTTATCCTCTATCAGACTGTAGATGTCCTACGCCTCGGGCAAAATAATAGATCGACCAGGTTGATAATTATGAATATTCATAAAAAGGCCTTCCCCAAACACTGCGTGATTAATGGCAATTATTTCTGCAGTTGTGTCTGTATTTGCTTAATTAAACACACAAGAATTGAAGATATTAGATTCAGATTATTGCTGAATCAGTCCAGAGTGCAGAAAAGGCTAAACAGCAAAGGACTGACAATCAACAGAATCAAGATAGGCAGCAAGCAGGCAGTATGGCTTTTAAGGAGATAACCATCTCTCTTTATCAGTTTCTCCCTCCTGTGCTCTGCCCCCACACATTATCTATCTCTGCATCTGGACTTCCTGTCTAACTACTGGACCCTTTGTTTACTCTTTGCCACATGTCAAAGAGGGCACAGAAGATTAAATTGCATGCATGTTAAATGCTCATTTTGAATTTCAGTCCAGTTTAGATTATTATCTCTCTTTTGTCTACCTGGGACAGTGGGCACTCCTTGGCCAGTGAGCTCTGGTTCATGTCCTTGAGGAGCTCTTTCAGAGCATTTCTCACCGTCGAGTGACTCCACTGCTCGGCTGGCAAGTCCTCCAATTTAGGACAGCTACACAAAGGTCAAAGAAAAAAATATACTAGAGGATTTTAGTATTTTACAGTTTAAAGGAGTATTCAAGCTCAGTAGTGTTTCACTTTCACAAGGTTTCTAGACCTTCCATAATGTAACGTAATGGGATATTTCATTAGACTCTCTCAACACGGTTATTTACTGAAAAAGCTCCAGTCAGAGCTGGAAAAGCTCAGTAGTATCCCTTCAAGAAGACACCAACATGGATAGTTGTCTAAATGCTGAACCACCTTTACTGTCTAATGCAATAAAGAAATCACAAGCACACTTAAGCTCAAGAAGCTTTAGATAATAATAATGATATCAGGTCCTTCTTTATTTGCAGTATGCTGTTTTCATAGAAGATATTTAAAAAAATATCAGTAGGAGAAGTACATTTGGTGTCAAAGTACTGGTATTACGCATGCTGGCTCAGTGCCCTTACTAAAATCTGTGATTTTACCACTGTGAACTTCATCTGAATGTACATTTATGTGGCACTGTATACCTCCACAAAGAGGACAAAGGAAAGACCCTGAAGGCAAACATACAGATATTAATGCTACTGCTCTCTACCTGTGCAGCTGGATTTTAAGTGTGATAACATGGTGAACATCCTGCAGCATGTCTGCCACTGTTGCATCTGGAGCATCGGTTACACAGGACAGAGGCACCGGGTTCCACCTACCCACCTGGATCAGACCTGAACACGCACACAAACATAAGTGAAAATGAGGAAGGTTTAGAGATTAAGCAGCGCTTTCTTTGTGTTGCAAGTGTTTGTTTGTTTTTTTACCTTTCGCCTGTGCTGCAGAGCTGTGTGAATATCCCAGTGTCAGCAGGGCCATCTCTATCAGCTGGTTAAACAGCAGATCTCTTTTAACCAACACAAACTCAGCATGCTCTTCTCTCCTCTCTCCTTCCAAAGGGCTTTCTGTGTGCTCCACCACACAGAACACTGGCAGCAGGCTCCCTACGGTGACAGACACCCATGATGCCATACACCAAACCATTTGTGTAAGTAATTCATCAACGCATACGAAGTACGTTTTATTTTTAAATTGCTGTATTTTTATACATACATTTGCATCAGACCTAGCTGAAACAAAAAAAAAAAACACACATTTACGGCTATGAGATAAGCCCAATTAATTTGATAACACAATGGACCCATAATCACAGAAGATCCATATAAAACTAAAAAAATACATATTTGCGTTCAAACCCTAGGTTTCGTCTTTTTACCCCATGTACCTCTGCTGTGCCAGCTCTTTCCTTGTGACCTCGCTGTGGTGGGTTTCTGTGCCATGCAGGGGTTTTTGGCCACGGGGCTACCCTGCCTGCTCCTCTCCTGGGTCGAGGGTCCCCCCTCGTGTTGCTCCAGTCGAGCCAGCTTAGCAGGAGGAGGGCGAGGGTCTACAGCAAGATCACAGCCCTCGGCTTTCTTGATTCCATTACACAAGGGATCCATCTGTGGTCTTACACTAATACAGAGATAAAGATGCGTAAACATCAAATACTATACAAGGTAAGCTAATAGAAGTCACTTATGCCAGTTCTCCTTAAACTTTAATTGACAAACTTTTTTTTTCTATATGTACTCACAGCCACCAATTAAATAACTGCAAAGTGCTCTAACATGTATTCGCATACATAGTGAACGTCAAGAGAATGTGAGCTGGAGATTTTAAACACACACACATGCACGCAAAGGTTTGAATATCCGTCTTAACATCGGGGATGACCTTCACTCATTTGCCTCTTTGAGGCTAACCACTGAATCCCGTATAACAAAAAAGATGCAGTGAATGCTACAGCGCAGTTTCCCCACAATAAACTGCCGTCGCCTCCCGGAGCGCCGCTTGTAAGCGCCGCTGATTCGCTTCAATTTTAGCAGCTAAACAAACAGTCCGACGTCTGATTCTGCTGAAGTTTGACTGAGGCGAAACCAACCTGTTTCAGTCTGCACAACGTGCATGCCCGACCCGCTATCGTACATCAGCAGCCCATTCCTGCAGACGGTGTCTGTATCCATATGGTTCTCCTCGCTTCCATAGATCTCTAGTTCGAGAACAGATCCGCTTCTCCCGTCTGTATGTCCCGCGACACGCTCCTGTGCGTCCTATTACTCACAATAACCGCTTACCATCTGAATTGTCTCGTTTTTCCCCGTGTGAGTAGTAACTATCTTGATCGATCCTCCCTTGTTCCCCGACAGCGCTTTGCTTTCCGATTAAACTGGCCTCAGCACAAGTTGTGAGCGACCTCCCAGCCAGAGCACAGGGGCATGCTGTTTCTGTGGATCAAGCTCCACAAAGAACAATGAGCGGCGTGGAGCTCCTGGAGTATATTTCCTGTAATATATTAGACCACTGACTCCGGGAGAGCAGTTGTTGGTTACACTTCAAAGCGCTGTGCGCACGAGAAGAGAGAGACAGACAGCGAGAGAGAAAGAGGTAGAGAGAGAGAGCGAGAGAGAGAGAGAGAGAGAAAGAGAGAGAGAGGTGGGAGGGGGAGACCTCCCTACACAGTCTCTAAAATCCACGGACCCAGCTGCATTAACATATGGTGTAATAATGAATTCACTAGCGCGCTCCGTAAATGTATTAAATGTGACAATTGCGCATAAATCTATTTATTATGTTCTGCCGCATGCTGTGCACGCACTTATTATTGTCTTTAGGGTATTGGAGCTCTCCATGGTAACAAAGTGGAGCAGGGCAAGGTGGAACTGGCTGACTGATATTAACTTTTGAACGCGGATGTTGTCACAAGATTATCTAAAGCTCATTTTTAATATGCAGAAGATCACTTTTTTCTACTACAGGAAAAGCAGGAGCTCTGTACTAAATTTACAGTAGTGCAGAGTGTTTATAGTATAGCTCATAATATATTTGTATAGGTTATATTAAGCTAAAGTTTACAGTAGTTGGTATATTGCTGTACACAGAAAGACTAAAGACGTAGATCATTTTCAAAATGACTGTTTCACTGTTTTTAATGACTAAGTTGAACTATAAAGTGCTTCACTTCGCTGTAACTCAAAGTGTTGATATGGCTGCATGAGTTATCATTGGAACCAACTTGTCTTCTGCCCAGTTTGTAGAAACCTTAAGCTGCAGCCGAGTGTAAGCAGACCTCCCCCATGCGGTCCACTGCAGAGGAGGTGCAATCCACCTCGGAAGCTGAGATCCTCAGACGGTGCTTGAAATCTCTGGGAGGGTATCACAAAACAGCGGGCGAAGTGTGCGCTCCGTGCGTGCACGAGAGGGAGACAAAAAGAGATGAAGAGTCAGAGATCACTCATGCTGGCAGACAGTCTGTTTTTCACCGGTTCATTATGGGGCGGATGGTGTGCAGTGGAAGTGCATGTTTCGGGAGCGGGAGGGTGCTCTACTACTTTTTGACTAATTAAACAAAGTGAATTAGCTATCTCCCCAGCCAGAACGAGTCATGGCTGGTTACACATCATTCATCGTGACTAATTTACAGAGAGAGATGTCACTCAGCTAGGTGGAAACGTGTGCGTGTGTATATATTACTGTGTGTGTGTGTTTGCAGCATTTCACTTGCACCTCTGGATATTTTGCCAAGTAAGGTTCACAACATTGTGACATCTACTAGTCTGTGTGTGCACGTGCCTGTTAGTTTATATATATTAAAATTTCGCCTCCTCTGTTTCACTCTGCTCTACTATTTCCTCACTGGCCTGATACGTCATCAATGAAGCTGCCGTGCTAAATGATAATTAAGACCATTACACGCTCACAGAGCGTGCTAGCAGTGCACCGCACTATGGCAAGCCATTAGTGTCAAATATCGCCCCTTTTCCAACCCGTTTGGTTAAGAAATGGCGTAAAAAACGCCGTTTAATTATTTAAAACGCCGAAAAAAACGGCGTTTTGTTGCGACAAACGCCGTTTTTTCCGCCACTCACATGGCGCCCTGAAAGCACCATCCAAGTGCCGGAAAAAACGCCGTTTTTATGTGTCTTTGAACGCCGCTTTTTACGTCACTCGGCACAAAACGCGTTCAAAGACACATAAAAACGGCGTTTTTTACGGCGTTCTGTGTCAGCTGTA
>VUQR01013195.1:16051-31744 GCA_015108515.1 Hemichromis elongatus | reverse complement strand
CACCTTTGCGCGTCCAGTACCGCGCATGCGTGAAATGTTAGACGAGCCGACCTGCCTGTTGTTTGTTTACTTTCCGGCTCTTTAAAACGAGCGGCGAAATGGCGAGACAAAGTACCGAATGTGTCAAATGGAATGATAATGAGGTGGAGCTGTTGCTCCGAGTCACAAATGAGTTCATATTAATCTTCAACACGGCCACTAAAAACTTATTGATTGAAACTGAGCAAACAAAACAACAAAACAACTGCGGTACGATGCCGTCTGACCATCTTAGTTAAAGTGGTCACATGACTGCATCATATGACTAACATACGTCACCGTTTCCAAAAAGCTCCGTTTTCCCTCCGTCTCAGTGTGGACGGGAGGGCGAAACGGAGAAAAAAAGATGCGTTTTCAAACGAAAACGCATTAGTGTGGACGTAGCCATAATCTTCCTCGTAGGCCACTCTGACTGTATTTGTTTATTGGGCTAACAGATAATAGACATGCAGATGAGGCAGTGACATTCAACCCTTTCTGTAGGTAGAAGTCTGATTGTTGTTTTCTCCAGCACTGCGTCTTTACCTTACAGACTGTTGTTATGTAAATGACTTTTCCTCACTCTCTCCCTCTTCCACTTTCTGTCTCTCCCTGTATTCCAACTCTTTCCATCGCAACAGAGAAAGGAGATTTTATTGCACTCGATTTGGGAGGCAGCAACTTCAGAATCCTCCGTGTCAAAGTGAGCCATGAGAAGAAACAGACTGTGCAGATGGAGAGTGAAATCTACGACACGCCAGAGGACATTATTCACGGCACTGGAACGAGAGTGGGTTTATAGAGGAATATAGACATGTAAACAGCTCATTCTGAACGCCACCTGAGATAACTTCTCCCTCTTTCCACCTCTGTTCCAGCTGTTTGACCATGTGGCAGAGTGTCTTGGTAACTTCATGGAAAAACACAACATCAAAGACAAGAAACTTCCAGTTGGTTTCACCTTCTCCTTCCCCTGCCAGCAGACCAAACTGGATGAGGTAAACCAAGTGGTCAACAAACTACCCTTCACCCCATTCCCAAGACAAGCCCTCACAGTTTGCAGACTCAGCCAAGAAAATAAACACTTAACATGGACTTACTTTTTCCTCTGGCTTTCTTTGGTTGTCTCCAGGGCTTTCTGATAACATGGACTAAGCGTTTCAAGGCCAGTGGAGTGGAGGGGATGGATGTTGTCCAGCTGCTTAACAAAGCCATCAAGAAACGAGGGGTGAGTGTCCGCTGCCATCTCCCTTTGTACCAAAATTTACTTAATGTCATTAAAACTGGGATACAGTTTAACACAAATGGTGCTAAAAGGCTCTCTTACATATTTTGGCTCTTATACATTTCAGGACTACGAGGCTGACATTATGGCAGTCGTAAATGACACCGTGGGAACAATGATGACCTGCGGCTTTGATGACCAGCGCTGTGAAGTCGGCATTATTATCGGTATTACAGATTTACTGTCCATAAAAATAAAGAAGCAACATAAAAATTAGATGCATATATAGACTAAAATAAAGACAAGTGGATAATTTTAGCCGGTCTGTGTAAAATGGATGTAACCTTAGGTATATGTGTTTTTGTGCTTTAGGTACAGGTACTAATGCTTGCTACATGGAGGAGCTGCGTCACATTGATCTGGTGGAGGGAGACGAGGGGAGGATGTGCGTGAACACTGAGTGGGGAGCCTTCGGGGACGACGGCAGGCTGGAAGACATCAGGACAGAGTTTGACAGGGAGATAGACAGAGGCTCTCTCAACCCGGGCAGCCAGCTGTACGTTAAACGTATCACACCTTTGCTCATATTTTAACTAAAATGAATATTTAAACTGCAACAAAAATGCAGAACATGCTAGCAGTTAATTTCCCAGAAAACCATGAGAAACCTGCTGCCTACCCGTAACCATCACTTCAGCTGCTACAAACACAATTTCCGTCAGCCGTGAAAGAACAGCTGTAGTGAATAGAGATGAGTTTTTGAACCTCGATCTAAAATGTCTGTTCTGTGCATTAGATTTGAGAAGATGGTCAGTGGGATGTACATGGGGGAGCTGGTTCGCCTCGTCCTGGTGAAGATGGCCAGAGAAGGCTTGCTGTTTGAGGGAAGGATCACCCCCGAGCTGCTCACTAAAGGAAAGATCGAGACCAAGCACATCTCAGCCATAGAGAAGTGAGTCACACCACAGTCTTAAACCAAGTAGACAAAAAAATTGTGTCGTTTTAAATAAAATTTTGAACAAACTTTGTTTCCGTATCTCTTTTGTTTAGGAGTAAGGAAGGGTTGACCAAAGCGAGAGAGATTTTGAACAAACTGGGTTTGGAGCCGTCAGCGGACGACTGCATAGCTGTGCAACATGTGTGTATTGTTACTGAAAAAAACACCTCAATAACTTTTTTTTTTCAGAGAGGGAACTTAAATCTTAATCCTAATCTTACTTACGTAGTTAATTTGTAACTTTCAATCTGTTTAAAATATTAAGATGCAAGGAACGAATAAAATCAAATATTTAAATTTGGATGTTCTTGATGCATTTTTGCTGTCGTCTCTTGTCTTCCCTCAGGTTTGTGCCATTGTGTCTTTCCGCTCTGCTCACCTTGTAGCTGCTACGCTGGCCGGCATCCTGATGAGGCTGAAGGAGAACAAAGGAGTGTCACGTCTCCGAACCACTGTAGGCATCGACGGGTCACTCTACAAGATGCACCCACAGTGAGTGATAAGTTTAAAGATGAGCTGTTTATATTCATGTTTACTTAAATTCTCTCTAGCTCTTTAATTAGTTTTGTACCAGGATTGCTATCCAGCATTTGGGAGTTAAATGTGTACCTATCCTTTTACTTTGATCTAAAGTGAAGAAGGCCATGTGTCTTATAAAGAATGTGCATAGTTATGCAGCATCTCTTACGCGCTTCAGATATGCCCGTCGTCTTCACAAGACAGTCAGACGTTTGGTCCCGGACTGCGATGTTCGATTCCTCCTCTCAGAGAGCGGCAGTGGAAAGGGTGCTGCCATGGTGACCGCTGTGGCTTACAGACTCGCTGAACAATCGCGACAAATCGCACAAATACTGTCCGAGTTTTCCCTGACGACTGAACAGCTGCTAGAGGTGAGTAGAGATGCTGCAGTGTTTGTTCTGCCGCTGTGTGTTTCACAGTATTTAGATTTATTTATTGTAATTTGTGTTTTCCCACTCTGACAATAAAATATTAATTTTAGGTAAAGAAGAGAATGAAGACAGAGATCCAAAATGGCCTTTCAAAAAGCACTCAGGACACTGCCACCGTCAAAATGCTGCCAACCTTTGTGCAAAGCACTCCTGACGGCACAGGTAACACACACAGACACACACGTGTGTATTTATATCCTCGTGGGGACATCTCATTGACATGCTTTCCCTAGTGGCTTACCCTAACCCAGTGGTTTTCAAACTTTTTACGTCATCCCCCACATGGCAGGAAGAAATATTTTCATGCCCCATCTAAACAAAGCAATGACAGAAAGCCTAGCTGCAACTTTATTTAGATAATAAACTCATTCACAATAATTCCTTTGGTGATTTTTGTTTTAAACAAACAACTTTCATGCCAAACAACTATTTGTAATTTTGTCACTAATCTGCTTCTTTAGTCTGCACCATTTCTTCAAAAAAGCGACAAGTTCAACAGAATGTGAACATTGCCAGACATGAAAAAATAAAGTCCAGTCTTAGTCTTATAAAAAAAAAAAAAAATCCAGGCACTTGTGAACAGAGATGAAAAATGTATAAATTAGTGAGAGTTTAATTCTATTCACTCTTAGTGTCTGCAGTGAGCCTGTTTTAGACTGCAGAGCTGTGGCGGGGCGCAGTCTGCGCGGCTGCGGGGGAGGCAGACGCAGCTGAGCGGCATCTCCAATCACGTCTCCCCAGCTTAAAACAGAATGAGCTGAGTCCTGTTGTTGTGTTGATGTGTGTAGGCTGTAGCCGAAAAGCTGCAGACGCGTGTGCAAGTTGACAGCTGCATAAAGAAGTGTACTGAAAAGTGCGAAAGAACCGTTGGCATCGCCATTTCACACCTTTTACTTTCTGCAACTTTTACAGCTTAAAAAAAAGATCTTTGTTTCAGTAGAATAGCTTCAGCTCTGTACGTACACAGCAGCATACACTTTCCCACATAACTGTATAAATATTATGGGAAACGTATCTCCATAAGACAAAAGATTAGTCTGTTTAGTCTGTTTTTCAAACTTACATTGTAACATTGCCTATTAATTCTTTTCCTACTAAGTTTGAATTTTTTTATTTAACCTTCTCTTGTTTTGTTTCTGTCTTCTGTCATGTCCAGAACATGGTGATTTCCTGGCTTTAGATTTAGGAGGAACCAACTTCAGAGTTCTGTTGGTTAAAATTCGCTCTGGGAAGAGGAGATCAGTGGAGATGCACAACAAGATCTACGCTATTCCTCTCGAAGTGATGCAGGGCACAGGAGAGGAGGTGAGATAAACAGCCTGTAAAATTATACCAGCAGGTAACTGCGACAAAAGGAGGACTGCTGGTATAATTTTAAATTTAATATCTCCCCGTTAAATAGAGGGTAACGTTTAGCATGGTAGGTAGATGGGGGGATGTGACATTTGTTGGTTTAAGAGATAAGTAGGATAGAAGTTGGGAGAAAGGTCAAAAGTTTAGGGACAGACAATTAGAATAGCTGACTGGTTTAGATTAGCATTGAGTTGACAATCTCTAGAATAGAGAAATTTAACCCTTATGGACCAGCTTAAGCTAATCGAGCCAACTTTGATTTCTTTAGTTTCACCCTCACTCTTCTGGAAACAGGACAGGGAGTGATATTTAATAGATGTTTGGAAGCTCTTTAGAATAGGACATTTTTATCACTTTTAGAGTCTATGTAATGTATTTTGGTGTGATCATACGTTTCTCAGTAATTCTCAGAGGTGTCATTATCCAAAGTAAGTCACCATTAATAAATCAGATTTGCTACTCACAGAAAATTTTAAATGTTTTTGAAATGATCTGTGTCCAAATATAACAATGCATTTCACACACAATGCATAAGATTAGCGCAAAAACAAACAAACAATACATTTAACTGCAACCATCTAAACGCCATCATTCTTGAATTCCTCTGATTGAAAATCATGAAGCGTTTTAGATTTTATATTTTAAAGCACTAATATGTATCACTTACTTTAAGTACATGCAGAGAGGGGCTTTTTCTGGTTTCTGTGAATCAGGAGCAAATATGGCCTTATAGCGTAAAGTACTCTGAGTTATCACTAAGACAAGTGATGACTTTACAAATACAATTTTTAATGCGTTACTTTTTTAAAAAAATTCTTCCAGTTGTTCGATCACATCGTGCACTGTATCAGTGACTTCCTGGACTACATGGGGATGAAGAATGCTCGTCTTCCTCTGGGCTTCACCTTCTCCTTCCCCTGCCGACAGACCAGCCTGGATGCTGTGCGTAACACTCCTGCTTCTTCGTCTTCTTCTATACTCTGAGAGTCTTAAACTGGCTGCATTGCAAACTAAAACTGTGATTTCTGCATAACTTGTCCACTGATAAGCAACATCAAGGGAAAAATATTTCCTGAATACTAACGAATACAAAACTATTTCATGATGCCTAAGCCATCCATGAAAGTTGTCACATGATATACCAAACTTGTGTGTGCGTCTGTGTGCAGGGCATCTTGGTGACATGGACCAAAGGCTTCAAGGCAACAGACTGCGAAGGGGAAGATGTTGTGGGACTGTTGAGGGATGCCATTAAGAGGAGAGAGGTATGAGCATATGAGGAGCCCTATGACTCGGTGCAACATGGAATCATGGGGTTTTGTGGCGCTACATATTGTTTGTCTTGTCTGAAGGAGTTTGATCTGGACGTGGTTGCTGTAGTGAATGATACGGTGGGAACCATGATGACCTGTGCCTACGAAGAACCCACCTGTGAAGTTGGTCTTATCGCTGGTTAGTTCACCTTAAAGTAACACTTTTGTTTTTATAAAACATTCAGCTTTTTGTGTTATATTTATATAATGCGCCTCTCTGATTACAGGCACTGGCAGTAACGCGTGTTACATGGAGGAGATGAAGAACATTGAGATGGTTGAGGGCGATGAGGGACAGATGTGTGTCAACATGGAGTGGGGAGCTTTTGGAGACAACGGATGCCTGGACGACATCAGGACGGAGTACGACCGTGCTGTGGACGACTTCTCCCTTAATCCGGGCAAACAAAGGTGCCCCGTACATACCGTCCCCTGCTTGAAAAGACACAAAGCATTCATTCATATCTTTAAGGTGCATGTACATAACTTATATTTATGTTTCCTTTGTATTTCCTTGAATTTTACATTTTAGATATGAGAAAATGTGCAGCGGCATGTACCTCGGTGAAATCGTGCGGAACATCCTCATCGACATGACCAAAAAAGGATTCCTGTTCAGAGGACAGATTTCTGAAACACTAAAGACCAGAGGCATCTTCGAAACAAAGTTCCTCTCACAAATAGAAAGGTAAACAATGAGCGCTATCTTTGTTTGTGTCATTTCACCGTTCCACAAGATAAGAAGTCATCTGGACAGGAGATTATACCCCATTAGCACCGCTCGCTATCGTACCACTGATTGTGTTGCCTTTTTAATGATAAGATATTGCTCCTTTCTCGTTATTAAAGTTTAATTGGTCATCTTATATTGACTTTCTGTTTGTGTCTTTGTACAGTGACAGATTGGCTTTGCTGCAGGTGAGATCAATCCTGCAACACTTGGGCCTGGACAGCACCTGTGATGACAGTATCATAGTCAAAGAGGTAAAGCAGAGAAAGAAGAGTGTGAATAATAAAGCCTAGTGATTTTTTTTTTTTACCTCTACTTGCATTTGGACACTGAGAGAGAACCCCAATGCTATCCTGTTAGCCTTATTTTGGAGACTGGAATATGTGACACAGGAGTATGACAGAAACTGAAACTTAAGTTGTATTTGTTCTCAGTTTGACTGATATTGTACTTGTGTGGCTCTAAAACCTGTCGCAATGATGATAAATGTCTTCTTTGTTAGGTATGTGGAACAGTGTCACGTCGTGCTGCTCAGCTGTGTGGAGCAGGAATGGCGGCGGTGGTCGATAAGATTAGAGAGAACCGTGGACTGGACCATTTGGACATCACCGTAGGGGTGGACGGGACCCTGTACAAATTACATCCACAGTAAGTTTAATCCATTTATTTATTTATTTTTTCATAGTTTAAAAATAATTCACTGGCAACTGAAGTGGAATATGATGACCTCATAAGCTGCTGTGTTATGTCAACATTTTCACAATAAAAGTATCTTTGTAGTTACAATTATTACACAGCATGAAGACAAATAGAAACAATAGCAGGCTCATGAAGTTAATAAGAAGAGCTGCAGGCTGGTAACGGAAAGCATCGTTTATTGCTTCTTTTTAAAAGTTTATGTGAAAGTATTTTTTTTCTTCTCAGTCATAGTGATACATTTAAATGGAAGTTAGCTACTCAAAGCATTTGACATTACATAGTAGTCACAAGATAGCCAATGCAAAAATCCAAATGGATGATCAAAGTAGTGTCAAAGTAGCATGTTAACTAAAGCGTACACATAGCACAGAGTTTTGTGTCAAGTTGAGTCTTGCTTTAGTCCTGTTATAACTGCACATGAGATTCACTGCATGTGTTGCACAATGCAAGAGAAAAACTTCCGGTTAAGTAAATAATCTTTCTGCACCTTGTTTCTTATGTCCAGCGTCACCGCAAGAGTTCGCTGGTTGGCTGCCTCTAGTGTCACCTAACCTTATCATCACATTTAGACGGGCTCTTTTCGCTTTTCTGTCTAACGTGTAAATCCTTTCTCTGTGTAGCTTCTCCCTGATCATGCACCAGACGGTTAAAGAACTGGCTCCAAACTGTAATGTGAACTTCTTGCTGTCAGAGGATGGAAGTGGAAAAGGAGCTGCACTCATCACAGCCGTGGGCTGCCGGCTAAGACAGGAACTGAACAGCAAATAGAAAAATTTCTCTGTCTAACTGTTATCTCGTCCCCTCCTGCCCCAGTTCTCAACCATTGTCTCCTTTCCTCCTAAATCAAACAAGTCCAGTCGACATATCACGCCCCGGTAGCTGCTTTAGTCCGTCTACGTGACACAGAGAAAAGGAGAGGTTTTCTCTGTTTTGGTTAAATTTATTAACTGTCGTAACAGCACCAGGTCTCTTAAGGATATTGCAAGTTTGCAATTTCTGTGGATAAAACAACGCACACTCAACCCTTTATAATTTTTTAATGCAGGACAGTCACATACACATACACATCAAGCTCCTTTGTCTCCATCTGGAGGAAATCTCTGGTAACTGCATTCTGTTACAAGTTGCAGGTCAGCACACCAGTTGCAGAAAAACATTGCAGATTGATTCTTGCAATGTTTTCAGTAGACGCAAAAGCATAAAAATGCTCTTTTAGACCAAAGTCATTGTGTCTGCTGTAGATTATCCGTCGTCTGTACAGGAAAGCGTAAAAGGGATGCGATATATAAATGTCTACTGAGATGAAAGGGAATATTTTTTTTGCTTTTTTTGGTATTTGATATCTTACCCACATATAAAAAAATGTTAGAAATACATTGTTGTTATTTATTGTATTTTTATATATTGGGAGATGTTGAAGAAAAATGTTACTGTTGCAAAAAATGATGCATACAAAGGAAGCCAGTGAAGAAGTTCCCTCACATGGTACCCGTCCTGTATTTACGTGTGAAGCAAGACAGAAGAGGGGCTTTTGCAGTGGCTTAATCAGTAGGAAATTACCATTTCACATTGCTTGACTGTGAGAACCCAGTGGTGCTCAAAGTTTACGCCCACGCTTCTTTTAGCAAAGAAAAAAAAACATCTAAAGTTGATTTGATCCTGCTCTTTGTTCTATTTATGTTCCTCTCAGGCCCACAGGCAGTACCCTCCTGCTACACAGTTTGAGAACCACTGGTCTGATCTAAGAGAGCAGTATATTTTTATTGTCTGTTCTTTAGTGTAAATTATGTGTCCTGTTGTTGGTACCGGTCACAGATGTTGATATGGTGTTCATTTCTTAAGAAGTCCTGGCTAAACTCATCACCACGATGAGACTTTAACAGCTACTTAATTATGAAACAGAAATGTGGTGCTAACACTGGATGCCAGGGGAACAACAACAGCAGCCATAGTGTGTTTAAACACATACAAACATTACAGAACTTTTAAGAGGGTTTCACGTTGGCCTATTAAAAAATAAAGCACATACTCTACTCGCCCCTTTAATATTACCATATGCTCCTAAAAGCTCAGGAGGATGTCTAAGGTCACTACTGTAAGTCTCATTTATGTAGCATGATTTATGCTAATTATTATTTATTTTCATTGTATTAAAAGCAAAAGGAAGAAAAAAATCTCACAGTTACATCAGCTTCAATTCATTATGAAGCCATTAGAAAGCACAAGAAGAAAAAATTCCATTGTAAGATCAGTGGTGACCGTGGAGGACGGGATATGGTTGAGATGCGCAAGTCTATTTTTTTGCCACCTTTTTAAATATTCAAATTAATACCACCTAAGCTAGAAGAATGTCATTTCCTTCCTTTTAATCACATTGTATAATTAAAGAAGACCAGTAGCTCTAATTTACTCTGCCTTCACATGAAGCCTAGAATGTCCAGTCACACACAAACACTTGAATCTGTGTGACTCTGCTAACAAAGGATGTATCTGTCCCACATCACAATCAATCAGTCGCTTAATAAAGTCAAACCTCTGTAAACATGATGTCGTGGTTGATTTGCTTTTGTTTGTGCACTGATGATTTATGGCTCACATACTTGTGAATCTCCAAATGTATTCAGTGTAAACAAAAGGTCAAAGTAACCCTGCAGTTACACAGTTAGAGCTCTTTTAGCGCCTACAGCGATTATAATTCAGGCGCTAGATGGGGCACAAATAAATGTGTGTCAGTACTTCCTGTATTGTAACTTTATTAGCACTGTCACATTATTTACACATTTTTATTTCAGTCACAAACAACAAAAATCCTGCTTCATATGGACAACAAGAATAGATGCTTCACACGACCACAGTGTGTGCTTAAAACATCAAAACGTTTTCAATAATCAAATATTTTTACTTTGTTCTGAAACCTAATGCTCACAGGTTACAATATTTAAAGCATCATTATTTGACTCAACTGTGCGACAACCACAAGTTTCATATTTGCCTCTTTTTACGATATTTTACATAAATGTCTTCAGTAGATAGCATCACTATGTTTCACATTAGATTGTACTAAGTAGCGGCACTTGAATTTTTAATGTAGACTTTATCCAGTGAACTCACAACATAAGAGCAAAAATACTATATTAACGCACAAAGTGTAACAAATGTGTGAAGGGGAAAGTACTCTACAGCAACAAATACATGCAAACCCAACAACTGATTAATTTAAGGCAAAAACAGGAGGAGGTGGTGTATTTACTGGTGATTTTCTGACATCACTTTGAGGTTGAACTGATCTCTGAATGTTTTATGAGGCCTCAATATGAGTAAGAGCCGACTAAAAGGAGCAACTAAACCGCTGTTTCCAATTCTATATCCCAACACAATTCAAGAATGAGTCAAATATTTGCATTATTGAGTATCAACACAGAAGAAAATTAAAAAGGGAGCCTTTTTAAGCTGAATTGTTAAAGAAAGTGTTGTATCAAATGAAGACGCTGCGTAAACAACACTGTTAAGGGTTTGGATTGTTCGTCCTTTCTCTGCACAAGAAAACCAGCAACCACAGTTAAATGTCTCCAGTAACACTAGAGTGTCCAAGATAGAGGAAAGAGAGCACGTAGAGCTCTGGACGGCAATAGTGGAGGACACTTCTAAAAACATGAAAGGAACACTTGATCATCACACTATGACACAAAGTCTGTTCAGCTTCAGGGAACTCAGTCTGTCCAGTTAGGATGAAAGTCACAGCCGCTGCACTGGAGGAGCAACAAGTGGCCACAGACCACTGCTCCATCCTTAACCCTCCTGACCGATTTGTCTAGTGTAGTTTTAATTTTTGCTAGTGTCCTTGTCAGTCCCATTTGCATGGGATTGTACCTGCATCCCATCTGGGATGCAAACGTAGTCCACGTCCTCCAGTTTGCAGTGTATCCCAGCACAGTGTGCCCTTGACATGCCCCTGGCAAAACTGTTAGAATCAGACTCAAAATGGTCTAATGTCCTTTCGTGAGACCTGTACTCACTGCAGCTGGGGTTTATGAATGAGACAAGGTTCACACTAAGCATGTATGACAGCTGTTAAAGAGACTGTGGACTACGTGATAAACATGACCTTTTGGCAGTGGTTTAGTGATGGTCTGGGGAAGCATATCCTTGGAGGCTTGCACAGACCTCCACCTGCTACCCAGTGATACCCTGAATGCTATCTGATACCAGAGAGAAACCCTCAGACCGACTGTCAAATAGCCAAATAGATTATCCAGTAACTCACTGATGCCTGGAAACAAATCTGGGAGGAGATCTTTTAGGATACGATCCAATATCTCATCAGGAGCATATCCAGTGCATACAGGAACACATGGGCAGTAAACAATACTGACGCACATTATGACACAAGCTGGAACAGCCTGTGAATTTATGTGTGACTTTTGGTGTGATGATTTTGGTTTCCACTTTCACTTGTTTCGTCATTGTGTTCTCAGTGAATTACACAAAGTATATCAGTAAATGTTTTCTACTAAAATATTTAAGTGTTTGCTTAATTTCTTGGAGCAGTGTAAACAGATCAAGGTTGAATTGATCCTCACACAGCCAGAAATGTTTTGTATGTGTTGCAATAGCTTGATAGTCTCATTCATTCATCTAGCATGTATTATTTGACCCAAAGAAAGTTCATGATCCGCAGAAATGAATGCCTTAGTTTGATTAACTCTGCCCGGTACTCCGCAGGCCTTCCTTTATCTCCACAAGCTGTACTTTTTTTTATTCACAACTCAGAAAAATCCTTCTGCCTTCCCTTTGAGAATGTCCTCATCATGATGTCTGTCAGCGATCACTGGGTGTGCTCCATAAGCGCCACAGCTGGGGATTTAGTATCGTCCAGTTTCTTCAACGGATGAGAGTTGCATGTGTTCTTCTTAAGCTGTCTGCGAGCATCTCTCTCTGTGACCAGGTCACTGGTGGCAAGCGTGTTTGAGACGTATGTAGTGTTTGTTCTGATGGATGACATGTCATTGCGATGGCTGCGGGTCATGGTGACTCTGAAGGTGTGCGTGTGCTGCAGTTCCATCCTGTCCTCCTCTGACACTTTGATGAAGGGACACCAAGCAAAGGCATGACGGAAACCAGCGCGAAACCTGAAGGAAGAGATCGATTTATGTCTGATGTACTGATGTTTTTGAAGTTATAATATTTTTAAACTCTGCATAATTACTGCAAGATCACCTTTGGTTTAGACAGCAGTAAATAATAGGATTGTACATAGTTGAACTCATTGCCAGCCAGAATATGGCCAGATACACCTGACAAAGACAACAACAAAAAAATGAGTAAACACAAAAGTACAGATTCAAGAGAATAAAACAGAGAGGCATCCGTAAACCTGCTGAATGTAATGTTGCTTATAAATGTCTCTGTTAAATGATCCCAGTATGAAGTAGACGTGGTAGGGCAGCCAGCACAGGGCAAACGTCACCACCACCACGACCATCATCTTCACCACCTATGGAAAATAAGAAGACATATAAGCCTGAGTAATTGCTGCTGTTTTTTCTTCTTTAAGACCAGGTCAGCTCAGAGGATTTGTAGTCAAACCGAGTGGTTAAAAAAACAGAACAGTGTAACCTTTCTCTTGGCATTTATCTGGCTGTGGTAATGGTCGGACGCCTCTCCAGGGATGTGCCCTCCCCACAGCGATCGGCCGACTATAGAGTATGTCACCAGCATCACCAGCAGAGGGAGAAGGTAGATCAGCAATATAACGGCAAACTGATAACTACATGGAGATAGAGAGGCAAGAAACAGTAACACAACATTCAACCTTTAGGACGTGTCAGCTGTCATCACCAAGCCATCACCATAAATCCCATGTTAGTGTGCTCATATACTGTTGACCTATTACCAGTTTGTGTTTTTCTACATGCATGAGTCTCACCGAGCAATAACTACTTTGATACGCTTGATGAAACTTTAAAAATTGCTTTGTAACATTTTAGCAACATGAATAATAAATGTTTAATCTTGTGTCAGGCAAAAAACCACAACAAACGTTTTAACCTTACAGTACTTTTAGTTCAAGAGGTCTTAGAGAAGCCAAGACTCCATCTTCTCATCTGCAGTTTTCTTTCTTTGTCTGGGTTTAGAGATTTAAGCTTGTTATTGGAGACCTAAGCCAATCACAAATATTGGATGAGTACATAAAGATCAAATTGAAGGAGTCAGGCAGATGGATTTGTCCTTGGAGATTGGGGTTCAAAGATAAAGTTCAAAAGTAATCATGTATGAAGACACTGTCCTTCTTTTCCTTTGCTCAGCTGCCTTCTGCAGCTTGAACTTGTGTCAAAAATGTGTTGTGAGACTGACCAACCCTTCTGCCACACTTCTAAAATGTATGCTCATTATCAGCTTATAGAGGTTTTGATGAGTTATACAATAGATGAAATATAAATGAGTCAAGTATTTGAAACTATTAAAACTTGAATAACCATCACATGGATTTTAGAGTTTATAAGGACACACAACACGAGCTTGATGAACATGAATGAATGTAAACATGAATGTGAGATTTGAACAGTTTGAGAAGGAGAGCTTCTTAGATTCAGCTTTGTGTTGTCTGAAGTGCACTTTGGAAAACATACATATAAGTTAAGCCATGAAAGACTTCCAAGGCTCTTTTTTTTTTTATCAAAGAAATAATAATGTAAAATGTATTTTCATGTCATAGTCTTGTTTGACCTTAAAAACTCCTCCACACTGGGGAATCAAGTTTGCCAGTAGTTGAAAAGCTGACTTTTTTTTTTTTATTAAATCTGTTTAGCTTCCTGATCAAAGTTTTAAAATGCCTTTATTGAACGTTGGATGCCAAAATGTTTTTGGCATCCAACGTTCAATAAAGGCATTTTAACATTTTATTTGAAAAGAGAGTGCCTTGGAGTTCTTTGATGTTTTAGATGAACACGAGATTGATTTAACCTCAGCAGTCATAGCAAAATTTAACATTGCCACTCCTCGCCTGCTTTCATGGTAAATGTAAAAATCTGATCAACCTCTTTCACTTTCAAATGCTGTATTAGAGGAAATGAAGCCGAGCAGAAGAAAAACAAGTTGGAGATCCAACTTGAGGTCAAAGTTTTTACTTTCTATGCAAACATTTATTTCATTCAGTTTATTGTCCGACTTTCTTTTAGATGTTTTTGTCAACGCTTAAGTAGCAACTTTTCTGAATCCGAATAGGTAAACACACACAAACACATGCATTTAAAGAGTGGTACAAATAGCCCCTAAACTGAAAGACTTGTTAGAGATGTCACCATCTGTGTCACTTTTTTTTGACCTTAGTTGGTGTGTTCCTCCATAATCATCAGGCCAGTCGACCATGCACACGGTTCTGGGGTAATAAAATCTTGTCACACTGTAGTAGCACTGAGGAAATGCCAGTGATACCGCCACAATCCATATCAGGGCAATCACCACTTTTGTAGAGGTGGAGGAGAGGCGAGGCTTTAAGGGATGGATGATGGCCATGTACCTGAAAAAGACAGAAACTTTGTTTAGTTACACCATCATGTGTCTTTGTCTAAAGATACTCAGTCATAGGTGCACAGATGGGGAAAACAGGGCAATGTTTAAAAGCTTTTGCAGTGTGAAAATGTACCCTAAAAAATGTGACATTTTCTTTTCATGACAGAAAATTACCCACTCATCCATCAAACCATCAACTACAAAACAATAGTTTCAAAGCTCCTCTCTGAGCAGTAATCAAAAGGTTCCTGCTGAGTGTTTATTTTTAACAACCATTTGTCAAAAGTGTTTTTCATATTTTGAACAAACAAAAACATTTCTTTGGTAATTATTTATTTGTGGAACATACACTAGCTGTCAGAGTACAAGTGATAAAAGCCCAGTATAATAACCATTTAAAACCTACGCTATCTTTTTTTATTTCATATTCGGATACAATAAACAATAAAAATAATAAAAATCAGTGACATCCCGTGATTCAAGTTAATAATAATATATTGAAAAACTCCTTCCCCATTGCTCTAATCTATCATATAATAATATAGTGTATGTATATATATATATATACATACATACTATATATAGGTATATAATATACCTTTTTAAAAGTTGAGAAATAGTAATAATGAATGTGAAAAAATGTTAATAACTGTTACTGAATGCGGTAGCTATGGCAACCCATCTCAACCCATATGCAGTCTACTTTTTTATACTAGAACAGGTGCATGGTAATGTTAAAATTATGGCAAAATCATTCATCTATGATTATGAATCATAAAGTCATTATTATGGAGTGACTTTGTGAATGTTCTGTGGATAATAACTGCTTCATGAGAGGAAAGTTTAAAGCTATCAAAAGTTTTTTCTTCTGTCAGTGTAAAGACCTTTAACTACAT
>VUQR01013195.1:0-11184 GCA_015108515.1 Hemichromis elongatus | reverse complement strand
GATCAAAGTCTGCTTCCAGGTAAAGGCTATTCTGAGACGAACAGCCACCAATCTTCAGCATTTTTCAATATCTGTAGACTCTGTTCCTTTCATTGTCTGACCTATAAGAAAATTAATAGGACAGACATGCTGCACTTTATCTGGGGCCAAAAATGAAAACCCTGACATCCATCACCTGTTCATACCCACCCAACCACTGTCGCAGAAATGTAAAGCAATGTGCTACTTCAGACAGCCAAGCACAGATAGGAGGGGAGGACTGTAAACTGTGCACGGTGTGGCGCAGGTTTAAATGACAGTGGGGGAGTTAGAAGTGTTTAGAGGAATGAACAAAAAGCCTTCAGATAACTTAGCTAATATACAGTATGTGAAGTGGGAATATTGTCCTTTGAATCAGCACCAGATTTTGTCCCTCAGGCACTTTACTCGGATTTCATATCAGTGATGTCACTGACACATGGTTTTTACTCTTCAAAAACATACAAGTAAAAAAAGAAGACATGTGTTTACTTCACTGAGTCATCTTTCTTACTTATTTCATTAATATCATCATCAAAATGTCTTCTTTTTAAATTCTGCAGTTTGACTTTATTCACTTTCATTTGTTATCGCAGCGTTTTTCTCTCACCTGCCAGTCGGGCTGTTGGAACTGATTCCAGGTCGTGTCGTTCGCGTCCTCCAACCACTCAGTGGTCATTGACAATGGCCATGAAGTGGTCTCCTCGTCTCGTTCAATATGTTGTAT
This sequence comes from Hemichromis elongatus, assembly GCA_015108515.1. Classification (NCBI taxonomy): domain Eukaryota; kingdom Metazoa; phylum Chordata; class Actinopteri; order Cichliformes; family Cichlidae; genus Hemichromis; species Hemichromis elongatus. Next base: position 10,439 of record VUQR01013195.1, on the reverse strand, counting down.
CAGACTACCGGCGTCCATGTTGGCTTTCTGTCTGACCGGTGACAGAACCTGTAGGTATAATTGTATATACGTTGTTCGTCATGCGTAATTAGCCACAATGACCGACAAATTCAATAAAGCCTATTCTCTTGTAGGGGGATTATGAGTAAATACATTCGCTTGTGTATCATTGTGTCTATAAAATTTCTTCATTTTTGTGCACTATAAAGAGAGGCACTAAAACCACCCCAATAATAGCTATTTTTCCCACTACAACACGCACTAGCTTTAAGCTGCACCAACTCCAAAAAAGGTGTAAATGTGATAATCTCATTGCTGTTCCGTATAGTCTTTAGAACAGTTTTAATTTGTATTAAAGTTTAAGTTGTGACGGCATCTGGTTTTGGATTACAAGTATTAACATCAGGATGCAAGTATTGTGGTCACAACTTCCAGACTCTCCTGACAGCTTAATTTTATGCTAGAAGACGATTGTTTAAAACAAAAAACAAAAACAAAAAAAACCCCGCAAAAATTTAAAAAGCACGTTGTTTTTTAAATTTTCATACATTAATTCAGTAAAGATGCTTTAAGATTAGTGACATAGATGCACGACTGACCATGCATTACGAACATTTGTCACATACAGTGTGCTTCTTTGGCTTAACTCCACAAGTGATAAATTCATGCACTGGACAATACCCGGAGAAAATCTAAACCTGAATCATATTACTGGTTTGTATATGTCTTACCTCTCTATTTACGCGGTTAAATGGTCAAGTTGAAACTCAGTCCATTGCTGTTGACCGAAAATCAGATTTCTTCTGCGTAAAGGGCAAACAGGTCCATCCAATAATCCATTAAGGTATTTCTCCGGATTCCACTCTCCCTCCTTCTCACACACGCATATACTCTGCCTCTCTCTACTGGAATGTGTGACTTGCTCATGCTGATCTGAGAGTGAGAAGCGCAGACGTTTAGGCACGCTACCTTGCGCGCAGAGTCGCGCCAAAATCCTCCACGACCAGAGGGAAAGAGATATAGAGAGGTACGAGGTGTAAAATCCTGCCAAAATAAATGTCTTACAAGAATGATAAATGTGATGGAAAAAACTAAGACTTAAATAGAAATTGGAATATTTCAAGATGAGAGGGGGAAGGAGCAGCAGGGACATGTGAGAGCAGTGCCTGATTTCCCTACTCCACCTCTGAAATAGCCGAATATCAACAAGATGAGAGGGGGAAACAAATATAAGAGCCTGGACAGAGGACGAGAAAGCTAGGGTGGGCCGAAAAGGAGGAAAGAGAGAGGTGTACCCCTTAATTTTTCCGCTACTGCTGTAATTTCTTGACAGTCTTCAATTTTCACCGTTTGACAAGTCTCAAACACTTTTAAGATGGTTTCTTTTGAAATTGCCCATCAGCACTTCCTATCTTCTATGCCTACAAAATAAAAAAAATCCACAGACACACACATACACAAACCAAGACACATATGTGTGTATCCTGTTGGTCTAGCCCCTAGAAGAGAACCAGCTGTGCTTGTTCACCCTTTTTCATTGTGAATTTGAGTGTGCTAAAAATGCACAATCAGGTGAGACGTAGGTAAAAAATGATTCTTCAATTGAGTTTTCAATAAAACTCTGAAAGCAACAGTGAAGCACTTCAATTATTGAGGTGTTCAGCCAAGCTGCAATCACTAAATCCATCTAAGCAAGACTGTCCTACCCTAGAAATTACATTTGTGGATTCTGGCATGGCTGTAGATAGTTTTTTCTTCTTCTTTTTTAAACTGCAGTGTGGTCATGGTCCTGGCAAGTTCTCAGCAGGATTATGAGTCTCTTTTGTCTCCACCTTCTACATGCTTTTTCTAGCCTTACAAACTGTTGTTCAGTTTAAAGCAACATGGTCTCATTTGATGTCTGTGAATTTTGTGTCTGTTAGGTACTTCCTGTTGTTCTTACCACATCTTAAAAAAATTGCACAGCAGAAATCCAACATTTACCAGCATCCTGCTGACTCTGTCTGGTGATGAGCAATTTCTTCCAATGAAAAACAGAGAGGTGCTCCAGCTAATAGTAGTTTTGAAATGTGAATCTACTGCAGTTATCTGAGGCAAATAGAAAAGTGCAGCAGGGTTGAAAGTGGTGTTAAACAGTCATGCCATGATACTTGTTAAGTCCCTTTGTTTGCAGTTTTTGAAAAGTCACACATTTAAAAAAGCTGCAGTTGTCTACTTTCAGTTAGAGCTCAGTTAGTGGCTCTGAAATACGACAAAACACTTACAGGTCCCTAGGAGATCATATCACTGCCAAACTGCAGTAAGCCTAAATAAAAGTATTTATGTAAACGTGAGTGTTGTTCTTGTAAACAGTTCATGTGTTGGTCTGGAAAGGTTTCTCCGTTTCTCCTCACATAAAAGCTATCGACAGTCTTTTTGTGTTTACACAGAATTAATATGCAATCATGCAGTTTGTCACTGGAGTGGCTGAGGTGTCAAACATGCTGCCTGAACACCAGAGGGTCCGATTTTGTCTGCTGGATGGCTTTGGCTTTAAAGTGTATGATAATTGCTGTGCACTCAGTGGTTTTTCATTAAAATTACTGCTGTTCCTGGTGTGTTGATGTGATGCAAACATTTCTTCGCGCAAACTAAAACGTACTGAAAGTTCTGGATTGAGACGAGCTGTTAAAAACATGCTGTTTACTTAAAAAAAAAAACTCAGTATGTGACAGCTTTACCTTTATGAATGCATTTTGATATGTCAATGTAAAGCATGTAATGATTGCTGAATCACTGAATGTGGAAAAATTGAGATGCATCATCTTTAAAAAATCGTTTTGCTCATTAAGTGTTAAAAAAGTACAAGAAGTGACTCACCCTTTATTTGGCTTCCAAGGAGCCAGACTTTGTTGTAACTTTTAAAATCTTTGTACCTTTCAGAGGAATATATTTTGTTCTTGCTGTTAAATTGCTTAACACTGACCTATGAATCATTCCAGCATAAAAAAGCAACTAACTAAATTGGCACGTCATTCGTATAGTATGACCAGTACACCAGAAGTATTTTTGTATTTTTGCATCAACAAGGTGAGTCTCAAAGAGTTATTAGCTGAAAGCTAGGCATGTTTAAGCTAAGTGTGTGTCTACAGCCATCTGTAAAACGCAATGGAGGCTCTGTCATGGTTTTGAGTTGGGTTGTGTTGTTGATCTTGTCAAAATTGTTGGAATTATGAACGCAAAAAATCCTGTCAGATATTGATGCATGATAAAGTACCATCTGCAAATCATCTTCATGTCTCAACATGAGAATGTCCTTCAATAACCCTGAAGAACTACTCTTAAAGACCACTTCAAGAAATTGCAAGAGAGCTTGCCTAAGAGAGTTTAGACTGTGCTGAAGGATAAAGGTGGTCACAACAAATATTGACTTTTGTACAAACTTTGTTTTTGCTTAGTCTTGCTGGCAATTCAAAGCTTTATCTAAAAATTGCACATAATGCTTTTAGACACACAGAGGACACAGGGACCAGGAATATTCAACCAGAAAGCAACCTCTTCCCCGTCATGTTACCCATACAAAACAGATATAAAATTAAAATATTTTGTATGGGTAACATGAACTGTAACTCTTAAAATCTAATAATAAAATGTATTGTTAAGTTTATGTATCAGAGTGTAACCGGATGCTGCAACTTAAAACTCAAAGCAAGTGTAGTTTCTGTATTTAAAGAAACTGATTTTAATATTGTGCCCCTATTTCTAAGAGTGTGCGCTGTGCTTTGCTTTCTATCCACATTGCTTATCACCAGCTAAAAGGTGCCTCTAAGGACACTCCATGTACACTTCCTTTTATATTGTTTGTAAAAAAAAAAAAAGAAAAAAAAAGTCTTGTCATTGCATTGACTTTGAGTTTATCCTTGAAGCAATTCAACAACATATCTCACAGTACAAACAGGCAGATTGGTCCACGCCCAGCCACAGGTGAGTCTCCAGGAATATTTTTTTCCGGTCTCATTGTTACTGCTGTAGGTGTTTGTGCTTTGCGCTTCTGTGATAGTTTCTCACTTTGTTACCTGCTTCTCGTTACATGCCCATTGCTCACATTCAACTCTTGCTGGGGAAATTTATTACATATGCCCAAGCGTGTAATTAGTGAACAGAATGACTAAAGGTAGAGTTTGTTGACTGTGTACAATGTACACTGCCTGTGTGTAATTTCATGTGATCAAACAAGCTTGTTTGCCCAGTGACGGGCATGCTGAAGGATGCTGGCCCAAGAAATGAAATGTTTCTGAGAAGGTGTAACAGTTCTTAATAAATGTGGTCACCTGAGTGAGTCTGGGCCAGAGCTGGCTATTAAGGGTCAAAAGCTAATCAAGAGGGCAAGAAACTCATTCTCACCACCTACACTAGCAAACACAGAAACAGACACCTGCAGTGACTCTTGTTGAAAGTTGCACCTGAACACATCTCAAATAAATATTTTACAAAAACTAAACAGTCTGTACTCCCAAGCAACCAGATGACACAAAAATTCTTTTTTTTCCAAAGGTTGGATTTCATAACACCTAAAAAATGTTGGGGTTACTTTATTGCTTTCACCCGAGGTCCTTGTCTGACTGAAGAAAATAATAAAGGTGATGTATAAGTAAGAAATGTACTAAGAGGGTGGTAACAGCCAATCACAGCTCCCTCCTACTGATGCAAAAATTTTTGTTATTCGAGTAACTGCTGATAAAGATTTTGCTGCTTTTGGTGCTTAGAAAACTGCCATAAGGGCGCTATGGCAGCTAAAAAGCCGAGGGATGGTGAATGATCACATACAAGCTAATGACTGGTTTATCCCATCAAATGGCTTCTGATCCTCTGATATATATTCAGTGGTTTGAATGCATGCTTTGGATAGAGTGTGTGCTATGACGTCATTGATAGGCTGCTCTTTTAAGAGGATCATATTTGCACGTGCAAGTTGTGTGTATTGGATCTGTTTATTGAGTCACAGATGCCAACAGACTCAATAGACTGATCTGCAAGGACAGTAATGTTGTGGCGATGGACAATACTTCCCACCCACTCCATGACATGCTGGCCAGTCTCAGGAGTACGCTCAGTGAGACACTGAGATTACCCATAATGCACCACTGACTGACACAGGAAGTACACAGTGCAATCATTGCAGTCTGCCACAGGTACCAAAACGAATTAAATAAATACATAATTGAATCAATAATTTAACATTTTGTCAATTAATTAACAGTTGCAGTAATTTATCAAAGATAGATAGATAGATAGATAGATAGATAGATAGATAGATAGATAGATAGATAGATAGATAGATAGATAGATAGATAGATAGATAGATAGATAGATAGATAGATAGATAGATAGATAGATAGATAATAAATTTAATATCCAATCATTTAATTTAATAAATTATTTATTTAGTTCCTATTTTAATTAATTAATTTTGGCAATCAAGAGCCTCCATACAGGCTGAAGAACCCTCCAGTGATCCAGTCCATCGCAGCATGGGGATGCATGGCCCCTCTGCCAAATGACACCACCAGGGAAAAAGGTACTGTAGATGTTTGGGTTTTTTTGAGTAATTTTTGATTGATTATGTGTATGAAGGTAAATATGTTGCAAAATGTAAGCGCTTGCAGAATAAAGTGTGAGAATGTATAAAAAAAATCTGAACTTGTATTCTTTTGAAATTTTCACTTGTAAAAAGTTTTCACACACTCACGTGTTAAATTTATGGATACAAAAAATATGAATAAATGTGGAGATTGATACTTACACAGATATACAGAGAGCTTAAATACTTATAATTTTGATTTTATTTATTTCTTTTCTTTTACTATTTCCACAACTGTGATTACAGCCTCTCAAATCAGTTAATACAGATGCTCAGTTGTGCCCTCTTGAGTCACAAATTCATGAATTTTCATTATAATTTAAAAAAAAAAACAAGTTCACAATTTTTCTTTTACACATTCCCACATATCAGACAGGTTTGCCCCAGATCTGGTGTCAAACCGGCACTGCTGGCTGAATTCTGGCATGGTAAGTGGTATGTCATCCAGCTATAGGCCAGGCCTGGCGTAGATGGCACTGTTTATGTGATGGCATGCCACATCCCTGGCACTTCAGACTGACTGGTGTCATGGCAGGATGTATGTCAACCAGATGTGGGCCAGGTCTGGCAATGATGGCACTATTTATGTTCCTATTTTCCTGTTTTAGTTAGAAGACCCAAATGCCATATTGCAGTACTTTACTGCTATGGTAGCCAAGGTCTCAAATACAGGTTTGATAGGTTTATGAGTGTACACTTTATCCAAAACCTAGTGAGGGTTTACTCCTGCTTGTCATTGGGTGGCTGTAGCTCAGGAGGTAGAGCAGGTCACCTACTGACTGGAAGGTTAGTGGTTTGAGCCCTGGCTCCTACAGTCTACATATCATGATATGAATGTAGTTAGAAAGCACTCAGTTTAGAGAAAGAATGTGGTATGTTGTATAGAGCACTTTGAGTAAGAGTAGGTTATTTGTACAAAAGGTCATCAGGTCAATCATTAAGTCAATTTACATGCTGAAGAAACTGTACTTTTCTGTTTCACCACTTGAGGCTCGGATTTAATTATGTCATAGTCCTGCACTTGTTCGCTCCTGTTATCTCTGGTCTCTGAGTTCCAGGCTGGACTGGGCAGGTCCTGTCTTCACCCTTTGGTGGGGTCTTTGGTTTCCTTTCAGCCACTGTACCTGTTTCCCATCACTCTCATCAGGAGCAGTGTATATATAGACCAGCTCGAAATCTCTGGCAAAATGTGTCAGTGTGGTAAGTGATTGGCCATGGGGTGATCAGAACAAAATTGAAGTGATAGAATAAGAACAGAAATAGAAAAGAAACCATCTGAGCTAAACTGGGTTCAAATTAATATATTGAGAAAAGGTCCGAAGTATCTTTGTAAACATAGTGGAAGTGTCTTCAAGGCGGTAACGGATCTCTTCAATATAAAGACACGCAACCATTTCCCGCCACCAAACCACAAAAAAATTCCAAAATCTGAGAATAAGTCTCTTAGCGATGACCATGCCAAACATCAAAGCTTTCTGTATAGGACGTGGGAGGACAAGAGAGGGGGCGGAGCATCCCAGCAGAGCAAGGGTGCCATCAGGGGCTAGATGGAGGGCATATACATTATTAAAAAAGGTGAAAATATCTTTCTAGAAACCCTGGAGAATGGGGCAGGTCCTAAAGTACCTTCATTTATCTTACACCTGTCACAGAGAGGGCAATTGGATGGGAAAATTCTACTTAGCTTCACCTTAGAAAAGTGTAAACCATGTATAACCTTATATTGAATAAGTTGAAACCTGGTATTGATGGAACATTCTCTGATCTTTTTCAACCCAATTGCCCATAAGTTATCCGTGATGTTCTGAGCGATATCTTTAGACCATGCATCCCTAATATGCAGTGTAGGTACAGGAGTTTTAAAAAACGCAATACACTTACTAATTAAACGTTTGGAGGTGGGGTTTTTGACTAAGTAATCACAAAATTCGTTGTAGGGGGGAGAATGCGTGTTTAACATAATTCCTGATTTGCAGGTAGCGAAAAAAATGTGCGGCAAGAAGTTGATATTTAGATTGCAATTGCGAGAATGGCGCAAAACAGTTATCAATGTAAAGATCCTTATAATGGTGTGAAGACCCACCTCGGACCATTGTTTAAACACAGGGTCTGTCGACCCCGGGTTGAAGGTAGGATAATAGAAGCAAAACCAGATAGAACTGGTAAATTTAGTGTAGATTTAATTTGTTTTAAAATCCTCACAGCATGACCCAATATAAAATCCATTTTAAGTAGCTTAATAGGCGTGCTAAAGTTGGTAAATAAAATAACACTGAGCGAGGCATCAAAAAGGGTTTTAGCGTTGTGCAGCTCGATTACCGGCCAGAGTGGGCCATCATCTTTGCTGCCCGAGGAACTGGGGGAAAGGCTGGTCCAGAAGAGCCAATCTCTTGCATTAGCTGCCCAATGGTAGTGTCTAAAGACCGGTAGGCCCAGCCCCCCCTCAGATACAGGCTTCTGTATGTGTACTTTAGAGATTCTATTAGACTTGTAAGCCCAGATGAAGGGCACAATAAGTCAATTGTCTTAAAGAACGATGTAGTAAGAAATATGGATAGATTTTGGAAAAGGTAAAGAAATTTAGGAAGCACAACCATTTTAATTAGATTAACATGACCTATCAGGGAGAAAGGGAGAAGTTTCCATTTATCAAGCTTTAATTTCATTTCATCAAGAAGTTACTGAAAATTACACTTAAATAGTAAATGACGATTCCTAGAGATATTGATACCCAGATATTTAAAGTGGCTAGTAGTTATTTTAAAGGGCAGGTTCGCAAGAAATGAAGGGCTAAGCCCATCTGACAGAGGCATAAGGAGACTTTTACCCCAGTTAATGGAGTAGCCAGAAAATCAGCTAAAAGAATTAATGAGTTGTAGCAAAGGAGGCACATATAACCTAACATCCGCCAGCGTCAGGGCCACATCATCGGCCTATAAAGTTATAACAGGTTCGGCAGGACCACAACGAATACCCACAATGTCAGGGTTACACCGAATTGCATGAGATAGCGGCTCGATAGCCAGGGCTAAAATAAGAGGAGAAAGGCAGCAGCCCTGGTGCCCCGATGTAAGATAACAGGTTGAGATCGGTCATTGTTCGTCAATATAGTAGAACTAGGATGTGCGTAAAGCATACGGACCAAGACCACAAAATTAGGTCCACAACAGAACTTTTCAAGGATTGCAAACAAATACTCCCACTCAATCTGGTCAAATGCTTGTTGCGCATCCAGAGATAGAACAGCTGAGTTTGGCGGGTGCGAACCATAGACTATTATTTAGTAGACGACGCGTGTTGGAAAAGGCAAACCTTTTAGGGATGAACCCAGTTTGGCCCGTATGGATTAATGAAGCAATATGCTTGTTCAAGCGTAGGGTCAGCACTTTCGCAATGATTTTTTGATCACAGTTCAGTAAACTTAATGGTCTACATGAGTTTACATTGGTGGGGTCCCTGTCTTTCTTTAAAAGCAAGCATATATTCACATTGTAAATACTCTCAGGAAAAAACTCCTGCTGGGTAGCACAGTGCACCATCCTAAGCAGAAGGGGTGCTATTTTATCAATGTAAGCTTTATAAAATTTGATTACATACCCATCCGGATCCGCAGCCTTACCTGCTGGAAAAGAGCCAATTGCTGTCTTGATTTCATCAAGAGTGAAATCAGCTTCAAGTGAACTGAGAAAGCTAGACTGAGAAAGCTAGTTAATTCTGTAACGGTGGCAGTACTTTTAGAACAATATAACTGTTCAAAAAATTCTGCAAATCTATCATTAATTGACTTGGTGTCAATTGTCCAGAACAGGAAGCAGTATGTATGGCTTGTTGGGAATGCCTATCCTTCAGCTGCCTAGAGAGCAATTTCTAAGGTTTATCACCCAGTTCAAAATTCCTCTGCTTCAATTTCAAGATATCACTCTCAACCTGAGACCCTAAGATTTGATTATATTCAAGTCTCAATTTGAGAATTGCATCCAATGAGTCCTTGGAGTCATTACGAAGAAATGCTTCTTCCAGAATAGCTAATTTTGCTTCTATTTGAGACAACCTGCTTGTTCTGGCTGTTTTGGAGAATGACTAATATGAAATGATTTTGCTACACAAAACAACCTTAAAAGATTCACAGAGGGTCGAATCTGAAACAGAGCCATTATCATTAAACTGTAAAGAATCTGCATTTTCACTATAAATAATATGTAGAGAAATTATTATCTGATAAAGTAAGTAAGTAAGTAAGTAAGTAAAATTTATTTATATGGCACTTTTTAAGACAGAGAGCTGTTACAAAGTGCTTCACATAGGAATGAAGTCATGACAAATAGACCATAGCAGTATAGAAGCAAATCAAACAAAGCAATAGTACAGTATAAATATGGAATAAAAACAACATATTTCACACGAACATTACCCAAATGCCTGTCTAAACAGATGTGTTTTAGGCTGTTTTTTAAAAGAAGCCACAGTGTCGATGGTGCATAGCGGAGGGGGTAAACAATTCCACAATATTGGAGCCAGGGTTTGAAAAGCGTGATCCCCCTTTGTTTTCAAACGGGTCCGTGGAATAGATAGAAGACCACTATCAGTGGATCTAAGAGTCCGCTCTGGAGAGTAAGGTTGGAGAAGCTCATTGATATAAGTGGGGGCCTCACCTTGTAGAGACATAAACGTAAGGGTGAGGATCTTAAACTTATATCTATACCCAACCGGAAGCCAGTGCAAAGATTTTAGTATAGGGGTGATATGGGAGAATCTTTTACTATGGGTTAACAGCCTTGCTGCAGCATTTTGAACCGCTTGGAGCCAATTTAGTGAAGCC
>VUQR01013193.1:0-33242 GCA_015108515.1 Hemichromis elongatus | reverse complement strand
CCATTTTTAATTTTTACTATTTGAGTCAGAAATCTCTGCTAGCAAGAAGAGAATAAGCATAATTGATACTCTTACTGTAAGACAGAAATAGCTTTTCAAACCTTGTGCAAAAGTGAAAAATTAAGATACTTGTCTGTTCCTGCTGAAAGCCATGTTCTGTTAAGCTAATCCAGCACTTCCCAAACTGTGGGGCGAGGCGAGCAAAAAATAAACAAGCAAGAGGAGTTTGCTGATGCTATCATGTTACCCATTATTTGTGTAAGATTCAAAGAAGATCCTTTAATAAAGTTAATTATTGATAAAAAAAAAAAGGTAGGATGTGGAACATGAGTTAATTTTTTGCCTCTAATGGGGCATGCTAGAAAAAGTGTTTGCTATGTTTGCTATGCTACCATGTAGCATAACATCACATGGAGTATGATAACAAACCTCTACGCTGTCTTTAACCAAACTCCAAAAAATGATAAAATACTCACAATAGTATGGCCACTTGTGGTTTTAAACATTAAGTCAGATTTTTTCTTTGTCTTATCATGCTAACCTAAACTATTTAGGATGGCACTGGTAGGTCTTCATTAAGATTCATGGATTTATCTTTTTTCTAACATTGTCAGATCTTTACCTACCATATAAACCATCTTAAGGCAACTGTTTTTGTGAATGGCGCCTATATTTGAAAGTTAATATATGGCTTAATGAAGGTGAGAGGGATTTTCTTAGTGTCTTATATTTTTTTGGTATCAAACGTGACCTTAAGAGAACACCGTTAAGCCAATTGGAGTTCATTAATGTGTCAATCAAAATTCGCTGTCTGTACCTTTGCTTTATACCTTTTTGTATTGTTAGAAGGGACACTGATATGAAATGCAGTAAAAACAGTGCATTACCACAGGCTCTACATGTGCTAATACGTACACGTAAGATAATTGAACCAGGCTGCCTGTCGTTTTATGAGCAATGTTTTACAGTAAAAGAAAAGGTAAATAAATAAATAATGTAGCCCATCCTTTTTTAACAAACAAGAAAAGTTCACTCCAAGTGTATTTCGGTCCCACTCTCACATGAGTTTCTGCGGTTAGACAGCTTGTGGCTTTGCAAGCATCGCTGCTGAAAATACGTGTTAACTCTAGTGCTCATTCAAACCACATTCTTTATCACTGTCCAAACAAAACAGGTCAGCCTCAGATGTTGAGGCTCTGCAAAGAAACAGACAGGAAATGGTGGGCGAGTGCTAGGGAGCTGAAGGGGCCACAACTTGCAGCAGCTTATCATGTCTGCTGTTCACTTGAAAGTAAATTGAGCATGAAATAGTGTAACAGCTATGCGGTATCTGACCTTCATTGAAAAAAAACCAAACTGTTTTCTTTGTTTAATATAAATTCAGATATACAGAAAAACTAACTCTGAAATGAAGTGATCGTAACAGGATTATGTAAGTACAGTAGGTAATTGGTAAGCAATATGAATATTAGCTAGACTAACCATGTATAATACAGACTTGGATTTGACATGATGAGGTTTTGCCAGAAAACTATTATATTAGACTGGCAACATTTTCAGTCTTTTATCCTGATAAAAATAACAGATAGAAAGAATCCATGAATAGATGGATGAAACATGAAGAATGATAAGGAAATGTGACTCTTCAATGCCTAAACTAAATAACAATAATAAAGTGCTAACTACAATACTTTTAACTCTGTGAGGTTGCAAACTTTGCTTTGATCTAAGCTCGTTACCATGCAAAAAAAATCTACCCAGTTTACCCTCTTAGTCAGAAGTTCTTTGGTTTCAGCTATACACTGGCATGCAACACAGTGTGTAATGCCAGTGAATGGTGGGTGAGTTTGGCAGGCATGTGGTCATAAATCGAAAAGATGCCATTGATTATGATAATTGATATTCATTCTTTATTTATGTGCTGAACTTTATGTCAAATAGATTTTTAACACCTATTAGTATAATAATATTAATAATTAAATAAATGAACCTGCTGTAAAGTCAGGAGTCACTAATAATTATTGCGATTATTGAGCACAAAATTTTATGAAAGATTTCAGTTTTGTATGGGACATTTGTCATTGTTATAGAACTACGTCAGTAATTCCGTGTTAAGCCCTTCGTTCATTAGCCCTTATTTTCAACAGAATAACATGTTTAAATATTATTATATGAAGTTTGTATTTTTCAGGCTTATACAAGACAATTCAGCACAAAGAATTTGTGAATGAAATTGAATTAGTTTGCTGTTGTTGAAGTTCTAAAATTTTGTAATTCGTGGGTGTTTTCTTGTGCTAATGCAAATGTATATTGATGTGTGAGTTGGTTCTTCGACTGCTGACGATGTCTTGCAATGTGGCTTACCATTCAGTGCAGTGAAGGATCGGCTTGCTCCTTAATCCAGTTTGCACAGTGCTTAATTGAACAAACCAGCAACCGAGAGCACGGGAGGTTTACATTGTACATCATTTATTGAGATATTTGAGTGGACGTGACAGTTTTTATCAACAAAAATGTATTCTACTCATTTGTTATGTATTAACTAATATTATTTTTATATTATTATTTTGATTTCCTGGTTCACTGCAAACGGAAATTTTTAATACAGTATGGTAAAGTAAGCCAAACATTCCCTAAACCTAAGCCTGGTCGGACCATGAAGAATAGTTAGATGAGCAATTTCATCAACAATTCAAAGCAGCTGAATAACAAATTCATTTAAAGACATTATTTAAAAACTATTTCACCATAAAGCCATAAATGCCCTTCAGTGTAAGACATTATATGGAGCTGATGATGGCTAGCATAACTGGAGACTGAAAACACCATTGCCTATTTTATTGTTTGTATAAAATACATTATGGATAGATGTGGCCAAGGCAAAATGGGATTGAATATCTGCTTTAATATATTTTAGGCGAGTGCTGATTCATTTATGCCCAATGGGAAAATGTACACGTCAAAAAATTAGTTTCAGTGTATAAGCTGGAAAGTGGAACAAGCTACGGTGCGCTTAACAGTTTAAATGTTTCCATTCAACACAGCTTTAAATGCAAACTCTTATCTACATCAAAGATTTACACTTGCATTTCTCCTCACACAATTTCAACTACTGGAATAAAAGCTATACTTTATACAAGAACCACAAAGTCATTTTCAAAGTTTAAAGAGCAACATTTAAAACTCACACCTTTGCCGCTTTTTTCTTTTCCGGGATCGACTTTGTTCATGTAGATATACTCCTCATCAGCACCTGTAAACAAAAACAGCAGACGGTGGTTAGCTGCTGACAGCAGTACACTTTCACACAGATAGAAGTTTTCTGTGGGTAGCTACCACGAACACCTTTCTTCAGTTTAAGCGATGCAACAAAACCACAAACACAAATGTCTACAAAATATGAGCTTATGTACAGCCTTTTTTTTTTTTTAATACTTGCTTTAAATTCCCAAAGTTGCTTTTTTTGATTTGGTCAAATATTCACCATGTGACTTCACTGTAAACAATAACAAGGAAATAATGCATGTTTTGCTTTCCCTTGAGACAGCTGATGGGAAAATCTGATTCCACCTTAGTGCAAAACAAACTTCCATCGTGCTCGTCAAAAAGAAGTCCAGGATAAAAGGGAAACTTCACCCAAACAAGTAGTCTATTGTGCACAAAGATAGGACCACTATTCACACCCACTCCTACCGTGACAAGCATTCAGCAGGCATTAGTCAGAGATCTCCTTGCCTGCACAGATACGGCACTGTGTCACTTCTGTAGTGAAGGTTTTACATGGATTTTAACATACAAGGCAACTCCTGAACTTGCTAATAACAGTTCTGCATTCAAAAAAACTTTACATTTTAATTTAAAAGTGATCCCCTTCCCTTTTCTTGGAGCAGTTTCTTTTGCATGGCTAGAGGAGCTGATCATAACCAAACTAAGGAACTAAAGGATGAACTTGACTTCACTTGCACTCAACTCTTCAAGTAGAAAGTGGAGATGATGAAACTTTCTGACATGCATCAATGCTAGAGTCAGCGAGGAAAGGACTACAGTTGGAATCATGTCACACTCAACATGGTGGAGTAATTACAAGCTGGTGAGGACATCGCCATAACATTGCCCCATAAACAGTCTGAACGAAGGTCTTTTCTTGAACAATAAACACAGAGGTTGTGGCTACGAAGGCTCCAGTTGGTTACTGTAACCTGTTATGGGAATTTGTTCCGGATCTGCAGCACAGTTTTTCACTGGAATTAAATATTTTAGCTGACTAAGATTACCCCCGAGAGGAAATCAAACAAAACTCTAACCTTGGGTGATACTGCGGAGAAGGAGTTCTCCTTTGAAATAGATATCATGAGGTGAAACCAAACAGCAGCAGCATAAAATGATGTTTTGCCTGTACAGTGAAAACAGATTTTCGGGGAACAAAGTTGAAATGCTATTTATAAATTGCTGCTCAGAGGAAGTGAGCATCCCCAGAGGATAAATGCAGCTTCGGAAAAATGATACAGCTTGGAGCCAGAAGAGGAAGTACGGAGAGACGAGTCCAAGACCTGAACATGGAAAAGCGTGACTGCTGGTGTGTGTTAGTGAACAGTGTGAGAGCTCTCTGGGAAAAACAGGGCAAAAAAGAGTTGACTTTTTAAATCCAGAAGTGAGAAGGTGACAGCAAATGGAAAAAATGGCAAAGAATCGGGTCAATAACACAAGCAAACAAAAATTCATTATCATCATTGTTTTTTGAGGTATTTTTGAGGCAGCATGTCATTATTAGTTGCGTCAAAGATTAAGAAACTGGCATCTGAGCACCATAAATCACATCTGCCTACCAGCAGTTGCAAGAAAAATAAATTAATCTGAAGCTGGTGTAAAAATTAACAAGCTGTACATGACTTCATTTTTTTTTTAGCTTGCTTATAAAATTAAATTTCTTTTTAAAAATGCATGAAGCAAATAATTTTGTAACAGGGGTAGAAATGCAGTAAAAACAAACGTGCAATTCTGCAGGCACAATGTGGCTTTAGCTACCACAATTGCGATAAAGTGCTGTTTTTGCAAAGCTTGCAGGGATATAATTATGAAAGGTTAGTAAGAGCATAAAATAACAAAATCAAACCAGAGTAGGTGGTTTAATAACTTCTCCTACGCCAGTTTCGCTTAAGTGTGGGAAATGCAGGGAATGACCACATGTTACATAAGACTCTTTGTAGGATGGCAGATTAACTGCCAGCCAGTCCATGCAGCTTTTGAATGAATTTAAACATTTGTGGTTAACCTTCAACCAGTGTTAAAGTTTTAAATGCAAAAATCAAGAAAAAAGGTTAAAGAGAGGAAAAGTTTGTGAAAAATTATTTCACTGAAATTATTATTTTTTTGGCTGAAACACCTAATAATGCACCACAAAACACTGTGACATTGTTGTAAGTGCATATATGCATACTAATAGGCTAACTTGAAGCAGTTCCATAGCAACTTTAGAGCTGTTATACTTTTCATGATTATCCGACACACAGTTGTGCTACAAAGAAGCTATATCCTCTATCAAGTTTGAACATAACATATAGACCCTAGCATTAGGTCTTAATGATCTAAATATAATCTCAGATGAATAATAAAACATGACACATCACAGTGTGTCATTATTTATTTATTATAAGAAAAACTAAACCAAATTGTTGAAGCAGTGTGTGAAAAACTAAGCACATCCCATAATTTAATAGGTTGTAGACCACCAACACTGATGGGCTTATCAGTCTTTCACATTCATTCTCATTACAGAGGAATTTTGACCTACTCTTCTTTATAACACTTTCACAGCTCTCTTATTAAGGTGGTTTGAGATGTGGACTTCACGTGGCTGGAAAAACCAACCAGAATCATTACCGTCCACCACTGTGCTTGACACTTGGTGATGATGAACTTGACGCTAGGTGTTTGTGCTCATATGCAGGGTTTGAATTTTCCAACTATGGCACTGTGTACAATGGCCAAACATATTCACTTTGGTCTCGTCTGTCCAAAGGACATTGTTCCAGAAGTCTTGTGTTTTGTTCAGATGCAACTTTGCAAACCGAAGCCATGCTGTCATGATCTTTTTAGAGAGAAGGGGCTTTCGAAGAAGCCATACTTGTTTAATCTTTTTCAAATTGTACTGTCACAAACTCTAACATTAGACATGCTAACTGATGTCTGTAGAGTTTCTTGGGTTTTTATTACCTAGGAATCCGACCAGTAAGCTGCCAAAACTTGATAAAAATGCTCACACTTGCAGATAATCAGTTAACAACACCTCGCTTCTACGTAACATAATTCCTATGGTGTCAGTTAGGCTGTGCTTAGCTTTTCACACAGTGCTTATGTATTTTGGCTTAGTTTTTGTTAAAATAATGACACTGTGTAATATATATGATGATTTTAGTTCATCTACAGTTTGACTTAATTTAAGGAGTTTCATTTGACCAAACCTTTACATCTACAGTTTCTCATGGTATTGGTAAACATGACTAAAGTTAACGACTACTCGACTTGCTTAGATCATTTCTCATTTCAAATGTTAACATATTTCCAATAATTTCACTCTGCAGTTTGCTGTGACTCAGCTAATTTTGCTGTTATTTAGACTTCACAGTATATCTAGTATATCTAACCACTCATTTCCATACCTGGCAGAATAATTTTCTCTTCCTCTTATGAAATTTTCCTAAGGAAGTTATTATATTGTAGTGCGGTAACTGTATGTCTGTGTCTGATTTGCAAGCTTTCACTTCTTTGTTTGTTATGTTTTTAATCAAATATATCTAACTGATTTAAAATTTCCCCATAAAATATCCATCAAAATCAGTTCCTGAATAAATATGAAGTGAGAATTTAGTCATGGGGTTTCAGATTTGTATCTCTGTCTGAAGTTGTTTGGGCTGAGATGCTAGAATATAGACAGATGTTATTTTCTAATTAATGCTCGCAGTTTTCTGACTTGTCTGGCACATGTAAGTTAGGCTCTAAGCAAGTAGGACAGTTTTTAAAAGAACTTGACCATATCTACAAGCCTAAATGCACTGAGCTGCGGCCATGTGATTGGCTTATTAGATTTTTGCCATTAACAAGCAGAAATTGTATACCTAATGAAGTGGCTGCCAAAGACGAGTGAATAATGGTCCACTGTTTCTGAAAAAGTACACTTACCAGTAGAAGCCCTGTAGGACTGGAGGAGATCGGACAGCAAACCCTTCTGGACGGTGGCGTTCCCGCTCAACGTCTCCTTGTCCAAGATGAGCAAGAAGCGGTGGAGCTCCATCAGGAGCTGGTCCAGCACTGGAAGCACAGACAGACAAGAGGGGCTCAGATTTACAGCGGTATAAAAATTCCTTTAAATTTTTATTGCACTTTTCTTGGCATGGAGATATTTAGAAGCATTAAGACAATGGCTTAAGACCAGGACTGTCAAAGGTCCCATCATCAAGAAAAGCAAAAGTCATGAGGGGATAACAAAGCCTGTAATCTTTCCAGATAGCCATTATCAGAATATTATGCTTTAATTTATGGCAGAGAACTTGTTCAACTTAGGGATTTGTCTTTTAACACTGATCTCAGTTCTTAGTTTAGCAGCTATTTCTTTCCCACTAACTTCCTTTTGTTCCTCAAGTTGTTAGCTGGTTTGCCAGCATTTTGCATGGGAGAGAGTCCTCTGAGGTTTTTCACTGGCAACAGCTGATAGCCACTGAGACTTCAGTTCTTATTCTCATTCCTCTCATTGAGCTGTTATTGACAGTTGCGAGTCCGTTTGAGGTTGTTTTGGGAGTTTAGCAAAAGGTCAAGCTCAGAGTGGGGAGGAGCCTAGGCTGGTGTCGGCGGGGCCAGTGTGTCTGGGTGCAGCCCACACACATCCTTCAGGGGTCAGCGCTGAGCTCAGAGCCCTCTCTGCTGTGTGGGGAGCTCTTTGTGTTTTCCTTCACTGTCTCTTGGCCTCATGAATAGGCCCCTTGCTACAGTGGGCCTCAGTGTGTGAGCACTTCAAGAGAAGAGACGGGGGGAGGAAATAAAGAAGAAAGACCTTTTTTAAGGAGAAGATGGGTCAGGTAGTGGTGGTGATGGTTGGGGGGGAGGATAGGGATGCATAATTGTTGCTGACTTTTTTTTGAAGAACTGCATATTTTGTATTTTAATTTTGTATAGTAATTTTGTAAAAAATTATTAGTTGACCCATTTTACGTGAATTGCAAGCACACATAGCTTTATTAAGTAGGAGCATAGTCTGAAGTTTCATTGTAGCACATAGTTGAATTCATCCACTCCTCTGAGTTAACTGTTTGCCCAGTGGCTGATAAAAAATGATGATTAGCCAATCGGTGCCAGAGGCAGGATTATCATTGTTTTTAAGTTGCCCTCAAGCACCAACGGTACAGTTATGTGATACTTATTTACTTGGTATCAAGCCAATACCATGTATATACTTTGCCACAAATGATATTATATTCTACCTATAAATTTAAAATATAACATTTTCAACACATTTTAATGACCACTAAATTGCTGTCTCTTTTACTTTCCCAAAAAAAATTAAGACAACAAAACACAAATTTTTCATGCATTTTGAAACATTTTTTTAAACCTTGAGTATAAATATGCTTGCTCTGTCTTGGTAATTAACTAAGTAAGAAAGCTTTATTTATTAAGCGGTCAGCTTCTGTTGTTTAAATGTGCTTTAGGCTATAAATGAAAGATGTGACAGTCAACACAAAACATTTTTTACAGTGTACGATTAATTTCCAGAGTATAGATTCTATTGTGCTAGTATCGGTCTGATACCAATACCAATACTGGTATCGATATTTCTCAATTGCCCCTCGGGGATAAAGTTCTCTGAATCTGAATACCAATACCAGCATTGGTATCGATACATTGATATTTGGATCGATCCGCCCATCTCTACATGGCAGACATATTTAGTGCTCCTGAGGCACGGGTACTAAATAATAATGAACGAACACACTGAGCTGTTTTTACTTTGCACTGCTCCACTCTTAAAATAAGATAAGATTCAAGTTGATACATGGGTATGGTGACTGTTTAGGGAAAATCTAATTTTCTTCCTCATGAATGCATTCAAGTGGGCATATTTTTTTTACTTAAAATGGAAACTGAGTTTTTCAAGTTGGCACTCCTGTCTGATACCACAGGGCAGACTGTAAAATAGTCATGAAACCAAATCTATTCTGTCCTGTTCATGGACATAAACAGTTCTTCTCCAAACTGAAAGGGAAACAAAATGTGCCTCAGGAGGCAGGAAGTGGCAGAAGAACAGTTCCAGTCCCACACAGGACCAGTGTGACTTTCGTTGGTATTAACTTTACACTTGGGGATGAGCTTACATTCGTCATTTAATATACAATTTCACTCACTTACATCTAATACCATCCCACAGGGATCATGTGTTAAAATACAGTTTTTATAAATCTTTTCTTAAGTGTGTATAAAAAAACATGCTACCAATTGAAACAGATTTGCTTCCATTGTGCACAATGGACATGTGCATAAGACTGGCCCATATATTAACAGAGGCAGACAAAAACAAAAGCAAAACAAAAAAAAAATAACCCTGAAAACAAAACCACCATATTGTGTTAAAATCATCTGACCCTACTTAAAAAGTCAACTCTGCTCCACATAAAGTGACAGTGAGCTGCCTTTTTTGTTGTTTATTGTCTATTAAAACTGTCAGATGTCATTTTTAACGACTCCTTCCTGCTCAAACTGATTCCTGAGCAGTATGTGTCAGCAATCTAGCGAGTGCAATCATTCCCTCTGCCCTGTTTGCTACTCTCCCACACAAAACTTTTGAAAAGGGGGGGAACATTTTGCAGCATAAGGTAACAGGCCCGGGTAAGTTTTGCCTTTCGGAAACGGCAAGAAGCTTTCCAAAAGCTACAGCACGCTGGGTTGTTTTTTGATGACTTTAACTCAAGCTGAGTCAACTTCTGCTGAGAGGCACCATGGAAAACATCACTGTGTTGGACACATATAGACACACGCACACACACACTACTCGCGTAATGATTAAAACCACAGTCATTACAATTCTCACTGTTTAGCTGCTGATGTTTGCCTGCTCAATATGAATCTAAACATTTTTCCTGCTCCTTCTTCTTGTGTGTTTGCAGAGATTGACTCAGATGGCCTTTTGGATTGGGGATCCTGGGAAACAAAGTCAGCTGACAGGACATGGAGGTCTGCAGCAGGCTGTCTCTGTGGGTTTTGGGTTGGCCAGACGCCCACTAAACATCCAGTTAGGGTCCGCAGCCTCCACAGTATAAACAATTCACTTCTGCAGAATGGCAAAAGGAATCTGAAAGACCGTCAGAGAGGAATACTACTACTACAGTGATTTGTAACTGTTGCAGTTAAAACGGAGTAAAAAAGGGGTACATAAGAATGAACTTGCTTTGCTTGAATTAAAACTTTCCAAACACCTACGTGATGTGATTGTGGATTTTCTCTTCCCCCTGCCTGATTTTGGACTTTCAGATTTGGGTTATGAACACAGTACACGTCCCTTTTTTCATGTAACTTCTCCCGCACTACGCATGTCCACACTTTAATGTGTTTGATAAGCGCTCTTGCGCTTTGTCAGGCAATTACAATGTATTTGCAGTGGCTGTAAAGTTTCATAAAGCCTCCTGCAAAAGGCTTTTACATTATCCTGACTGTCAATAAATAAGTTTTTTTTATTTTAAAGCAAATATTAACTAAAAATATCTTCCTTTTTTTAAGAGAAATCCAAAAATATGAATCATTTCGTTGTATGTGCAGTTATGCCTATGTTTTTCTTTTCTTTTAAACAGCCACTTTGAACTGGTCTTTAACTTTTTTCTTCTGGTTAGGCGGGTTTTACAAAGTTTAACTAAAGATAAACAAACAGACGTTTGGGTCAGAAGTCAGGCTGATTGTGGAAGCTTGAGGTCCTGCATCAGCACTGACAGCCCGCATTTAATTTTCTTAAAGCACACGTGGCCTCTCATTTTAGCTGCTTTGAGGCTAACTCGAGTTGTTGATGCATTTCTCACATACATTGGAAGGATTAGGCTTAGAAAATATGCTGCGCTAATGTAATTTCACAAGAATCTAATTGGCCTTGCCTTCAAGTGTGGTCTCAAAACAGCAAGAGGGACCTACAGTATACTGAAGAGTAATGAATGCTTCAAACAGGATTGCAATCCAAAGGAGAGGTCGGCATTTTGCATGAATGTTGAACAGTCACATGTGTTCAAACATTCTTTTGCAATCTCCTTTTTTTAAAATGTGCTTTCTTCTCTCTTTTTCTCCTATCCAAATCAAACTGGCCCCGTTTAAAAGTTTCTTTTCATCTGTACATCATCTCCCTCCCATCTGCCCTACTTTTAAAACAACTCTTAGCATACCAATTTATGCTCCAGGAAATATCCTGGACTCCACTGATGCAATATTTGTGCTGCTTTCAAGCATGTTTATGATGACTTTGATCAGCGCCGAATAATATCAACAGTGGCGAAGAGCTAAAGAAAACATAAACAAGTCGAAATGCGAAATTATCATTTTTGCTTCAAATTGATGATGCAACCAAGGCCGTCTCAGTGCAAGCCGGGTATTCCTGCTGGTTCAGCTCGGAGCTGCTGGTAAAGGTCTGTTTGGGACACTTCCTTTAGTCTCTGAATCACAGTCATATTTTGGGGATGTGGCGCAGATGTTGAAAATAGTTGCAGATGTGCTCGCTTTGCTTTTCTCAGGTCTAAAATGGGTTATTGGACTTTTATATAACAGATTCTGACTGTCAATATCTTTCCTTATATCTGTTCATTTATGCACCTGTTTACTCAAGTACAGTCATGAAAAAAAACCTGCGCCATCCTTCAAATCAAGCAATATGTGTAAAACTAACCGCACCTTTTACTGCATCCACAGTGAGAGAAATTTTTAATCACTCATTCACTTCAGTCTGAGCTGAACAAGTACGGTTTTATATTTGCACAGTTGCAATAGACCAAGCATTTCAGCGCAAACACCCCATACTAACTGTCAAGCACCAAGGTGACGGTGCGATGAGGTTGTTTTGCACCCACAGGACCCATCTTTGCACCCACCTTGCAGTCACTGAGTTGACTATGAACTCCTCTGTATACGAAAGTATTCTAAAGTCAAATGTAAGGCCATCTATCCAGCAGCTACAAATAGGCTCAAATTACATCATGCAACATAGAAGTGCAATGGCCAGGTAAAAGCTACCCTAGCCAAGTTAAAATGTAGCCGGATCATAAGCGAGCTGTGCATCAACAAATAGGCGCAAACCTTAATGAACTGAAGCAATGCTGGAAAGAAGAGTGGGGCACATTCCTCCTGAAGATGTAAGAGACGGATAGCATCGCACAGATAAAGGTTCAAGTTCAACAGTGTAATATGTCATGTGTTGTTTTTCATTTAAGTTTTTATTTACTAGACTAGAGAATGTCCTGATTTATAAAACCATAGGAGTGAAAGAAGGTGTGCTTTG
Organism: Hemichromis elongatus; assembly: GCA_015108515.1. Taxonomy (NCBI): domain Eukaryota; kingdom Metazoa; phylum Chordata; class Actinopteri; order Cichliformes; family Cichlidae; genus Hemichromis; species Hemichromis elongatus. The sequence continues at coordinate 20,725 of VUQR01013193.1, read as the reverse complement.
TGTTCTCACATGATTCTACATGCATCTAACCCAGTGTTTACTCATCCATTTACCACACCATTAGATTTTAAATACAGAGGTGTACCTTGTTTAGCTGATTTGTTCTTCAGATAACAGCATATTTAGCAGGAAGATGAGTCTCACCACAGCAGGTGTGACAGTTTCTCCCACTTATTTTATGACTCACACTCACACTAAGCACTTCACTAATGACATGTCACGCAAAACACCGGAGATAGCTAGTCCCAATCTAAAACTGATTCAAAATAAATAAAATCCACATTCAACAAGTTCAGTAAGCCAAACAGTTATTTCTTGTTTCTTACTGGAAACAGTAAGCCTGATTCATACAAGTTGATACAAGTCTTTCATTTTCTCTTTCTCAGCAGGTATTTTTCCTATAATAAAACTCATTTATGACTCAATAATCACCAATCATAAAATAGAGGTTAAATGGCAATTTCAGCTGATCCGTCTAATGTGAGAAGAAACAGGTATACTTCGGCAAACACAGCCAGCTATCTCATTAAAAATCAATCAAGCAATCAAGTCTTTATCTATGAATTGGTAAACACAACCAGCAAAGAAGGTCAAGCCATGACAAACATGTATATATGATATTAAATATAACAGATATGAAAAACAGCTTATAAACTTACATAAATCCATTTCAGAGAACTCACTCTATGGAAAAAATCTAGTAAAAACTTATTTGCATGAAATAACACCAAGCTCTGGCTCTGTGATCTGTTTTGCCTTGTGACTGACACTTACATAGCTACGACTCCCAAAAGGGAAGTGGTGGCAAGAAGGAGAATTGGAACCAGTGGCCAGAGTCACAGTAAAAATGCTTGGACTGTAATGTGCTTTTCACCCTGTCACAAACTTGAAAGTGCTTCTGCTCCAGTAGACGTGAAAAAACGACTGAAGCGGAGCTGATTTGTATCAGGCGAAAAATGTACACGACTGGAAAAACAAAACAAAACAAAGAGCCGCGTGTGATTGATTCGTTCCAGGCTGCTCTTTCTTTGGTGCGAGTGACAGACAACAATTTGATTGATGTTGAATCCAAATTGGCAGGTGCGGGTTTTTTTCTATATGAAACATGCTGGGTTCAGCTGTTGGACAGAGACTGCGACCGACATGGCTGGATTAATCCAAGCTGTGTTTTGCTGTTATATCCATAGAAACCACAGAAGAAAAAATAAGGAGTTGGCTGATGACTTCAGAAAAAACGGGGCTGTAAATGTCCGATAGCAACACTGACAGACAAAGAGAAAAATGGAAAGTTGTATCATCAAATCAGTGCCATCCTGAGGCACAGAAAAACATAACTGGTGATATCTTACAGACTTACTAGCCCTCCTTGAGATGCCTAATGGACTAGCGCATGATAAATAAATGGATTTAAGGAACTTACCACCCTTTATTCACTCTTAGCTATCACCTTTCCCATGAAATAGATGTGTTAAGCAAGCCATCACAGGTCTATGCAGTGTACCAATATGCCAAAATGCCTTTGAACTACAGCATAAAGACAATGTGCAAAGAAAGAAACCTCATCTCTGAGAGCAAATATTGTTATCATTGTTTTACGTGGAACACAGCTGAACACAGGACGCTGAAAGAACACAAAAAGACTTTGCACCTACATATAGCCACAAGATAATAAGAAGACAAAGAGGAATAGTCAAGATAACCAGTGATTACAAGGTCCTATGTTAGCATGTAGCAGTGTTCAAAAACCACTAGGATGTGGGGTTTTTTGTCTTCTCACATCCTAGTCACTTCTGTCACAGGCCATTCCGAGGTAAGGCAGTGGAGACCAGCAGCTGTGGGTTTTAATTCTGTGTAATTCAAAGCTAACTACCCAGAAGGACTGATTACAGTACCACTTTCGGGTCCAAGGACTTGTTTATCAATGTGCTAACTGAGATGACAGCAAAAAACAAAAAAGAAAAAAAACCCCAAGCCTATTCATACCAAGCCTTGTCACTACAAGCTAGTCTTGTAGCGACATGTTTTGGTAGTCAGACTCAACACATTTTGCTACTTGTCACATATGAGAATTAAAATAATTTGGAAGCGATTGCATTTCACTCAAAAAGTCTCTGCTTGGCTGTTCATGATTGTAATTTCTACGAGACAGTTTTATTCAGAGATACAAAATATAAAACCAATGAACATTTTTGCATGTTTCAATTTAAAGTGGTCCCAAAATAATCTCTGCAGCAGTCCCAATGTGTGATAAGGTGATAGAGGTTGAGAAAGTGTTTTGCAGAGGAATTGATACAAGCAGGGTTTGAGAGCGTTCAGCTGTCTTATTATAGCCAGGAGCCCAAATAGTCGATTGGTTTGAACACTGCAGCATATTGTTACACTAAACGCACACCTCTCTCTAAATAAAGACAGGAACTGATGAGTTAAATCAGCTCCCCATGTCTTTGATCGAAACGAAAACCTGAAGTCATGACTGCTCACAATGGAGAACTGTTAGTTTTGGTATTTTTTCCTTTCATTTTGGAGGACAAAAATAACAGCATGAACAAGGAACAAGGAAAAGCCTGCAAAGAAATGGGAGGTCCAGTGTATAATTGAGAAGGTAAAAGAGAGTAGGCACAGCATGAGTGAATGACAACCTAGGAGTCCGAGCTGAAGAAAAATGAGCACAACGCTCACAAGTGCAAACCCTCCATGCTGACCCTCCCATTGAGGTGTTAAACTATAAGGATGCAAGTAGTAAAGACAGAAGTTATAAAGAAGTCACTTATCAAGAGTCATTCCACTTTCTTTTTCAAGTGTCTCCTCTTTCATCTTCCCTCTGCCCCAACTCTTGAATCTTGCCTTTATTCGAATCACGCTTCGACTTTCTTTACACTCTTTTCGTTTCTTTTTTTTGGTGGTCTTTCTTTAGATCTGTGCCATCTCAGTTATATTGAAGCTTACATCTGAGCCCTTGGAGAAATCAGGCAGTTTTTTACTGCTGAAGCATGCTAATGGCCTCTAAAAGCCCAAGTAAATCTTTGTTGATTTTAGGAAGGGGCCCTGCTCTACTTACGCAACGTTGTCCTGATTAGGATTCAATGCAGGTTACAGTAGACAGTGCAGATAAACGCCAAAGCTGAATTAAAGATGTTATGCTGCAAATTTGTGTCTGAGGGGTTGTGTGTGCAGAATGTGTGAGAATCGGGGTGAAAAATAAAAACGATGCAGAAATCTGGCTCATCGCTACAGCTTAGTGTCTGAGTTGTTGGCTTAATTTGACACTGTTGAGGTGCTAGAATGTTAATAATGCTCAGAAATTTAATTTAAACAGAGACTGTTTATTCACAACACCATCTCCTAAGCTGCTCTAATCATGTTTTAATCAACAGTGGATCCATTGAAGGAGTTGCTTCAAGTGCAAACCTAAAGATAAATGCCCTCAGACACTGTTGTCTCCCTCTCCTTGCTAAGCATGCAACAGTAGATGGGCTACAGCATAGCTAACTAATTAACAGATACCTAGCAAATAGGCTAAATTCAGCTTAGAATTACATTCTCCAGGCAGCCAGAAATTACATTAACTTTGTACCATAAGACTTGTTCCAAAACAAACTTTCTCCTTCCCTTTGGCCTTTCTCACAAACACACATAGAGATGAAATATCTGTCAGCCCCTGGGCCATAAGGCAGAGGAGCTCAGTGAGATTCCACATCCTTCTTAATCCACCACCCTGCCGGCATCCTTCAGTCAAACCCCCTCACTGCTTCCTCTCAAGTTGTTTCCTCACACCCTCATTCTCTGGTTGGATGTGTGCATGCATGTACAGTATGTATCACTCTGTGTGGCTTTTAACTGAGTAGTGCTAAATTGATTCATTCAGAAAAAACACACACTAAGCTTTAAGAATATCTCAGACTTCTTGACTCGGTGATACAAAAAAAAATGTGACAGACTAGAAGCAACAATTCTCAGCCTCTGTCCAGCCACATTAAAATTTCTCCGTTTAGTTATTATCCCACAGAAAGGCTGCCAAGAAGGCCTTGGTAGAGAGACTGTGCATATGAGTGTGTGATTACAAGTGTACCTTCTCCAACAAAAGGGTACCTGGTGAGAAGAAAACAAAGTACAGGTTGATCCAGAGCTAGATCCATAAAACAAAGACACGTTTGATGTGTTGAAAATGAACGAGAGTGGGCCAAACTCACACAGAACAGCTATGCTGCAGGGCAGGAAGACCGCCTTTCTTTTCATCATTTTTATAGCCTCATCCAACTTCCTGAATTACCCACACTTCACTCACTCCCCGTTGGCAAGTACATCCCATGACACACATACGAGTGGGAACCAGGAGACCCCATGCCAGCTCTAATGGTCTACATCTAAGCAAGCTACTGCTGAGCTGATAGTAGGTCAAACCCACTAACCCTTTCATATTGTTAAGCTGCCCTGAAAAGCACCTTAAATTGATTGGCATTATCTGTGCTGACAGACTGAAGAGCGCGCTAATAAAAAAGAAATTTAGGAGAGGATCAATGCTTTTCGGATTTGTCAAACACTTCAAAAAATTATGTGTGAATTAACATAAACATTTTTCCTACTCAATCTTTCCTTTCATTCGATAAATTATGGGATTTTGAGCGTGAAGAAGTTTTCAAGCGTTGGCATTTTGCGCTTTAAAATAAGCGGAAAATGTTGGAATTTGTGGCGCTGTAATAAAAAGTGTGTAATTTATGATGCCATTACTGGCATACACAGATTAAAAAAAGTGAAAATAGCTTTTCAGCATTTAGTGGTTTGTCCACGGCGCTTTTCACTGCAGCCACACACAGCACTCAAATACTTTATGGTTAAAAAATACATGTTATGCAAGCACTCGTTGCCCCTACAGGGTGAATTTAGCAAAATGACCACAAATTATATTAATGGGTTCTCATGAGATTTGGTAAATGGGGGATTTCTTGACTAAACATTTCACCTGTTTGAACACCAACGTGACTGTGCTGTGGGTCCAAATCCTACAGCTACCTGTGACTTTCGCGGTGCCTTTGGCCCAGCTTGTAGAGGCCTCTTCACTAATTTCCCCCTCACGGCAGCATAATTTGTTTTACTGCAAACTTTTAAAATAAAGGAGCTATGCTCCACCACTCCTCACATTCATACAGTTTTAAACTACGAGTCTTCTGTAAAATGTTCTAAGTCAACAATGTCCACAAGCACACCTTTCAGCCTGTCTCCGTTTGTCTAACATATTCTTTTTGGAACTGGTCACAGAGTCAGATCACTGCTAGAAGAAGACTGACGGCTGAGGCGAGAAAAGGAGCCGTCGCCTTCAAGGGTGAAACGCAGGTGTGATAAACTGGAAGCCAGTGAAGTGAATTCAGCATAGTGTATAGCTTTATGCACAAATTGGTGGGATCCATATTAGCATGGAAGGCAAAATAAACAAGGGCATTAGGTGGAAGCCGTTGATTGACAAGGAAATGAAGATAATAAATACTAAAAGGATCTTAGATGAAAATAAACATATGCTTCTATTCCCATTATGGGAACATTTAGTGTAAATACACTTTAATTATTTCTATAGTTCCACTTGTCAAACCAATACTATGAAAATATGAGCGTGTATAAGAACTTCATTCATTTATGAGCTGATAAAGAAACAGTTTACAAGACATCTGGTACAAGTAACTGTGAAAAAAAAGGGATTTTATAAATACTTTGACCGGTATGATAATTTAATATTTTGTGGGCTAAACCACCAGCATGTGGGCTTTAATTAGGTGCAGGGCAAAGCGAGCTGTGGGCCAGTGGCTGAATAAAAAGTGCTCTAATCGTCTCTTGGCTGAGCTGCAGAAGTGTGCGTTCTCTTTTGTAATAATTGATTCTCAAATACGTCTCACGACAGCCCACAGGTCACGGAAACCAAACAAAGCTCCAGGTGGCTGAACTAATTCGATCCTCATCTCTGGCACAAGGTGTGAGAATCAGTGGCATGAGCTGCTGGGCTGCTTCTCTGGATGAAAACCGGCACGAGTCAGGTTTCAGAAGCACAAAACATTTCCAGAATACTAAATAATACCTTTCCCTGTCATCGGCCTCCCTGAATTTTCCCAGGTTTCCCTTTACTGTACCCCCTCCAATGGTTGCCTGTGGCTGTTAGTATCTAATTCAATGTCCTGGTGCAGCTGCCAAAAGAGGTACAGTCCAGCTCCTTTTTTTTTTTTTGCTCTTTTTTTTCAGCCCGTGTTCCCTAAACACACCGACTCATTCTCTGCAGCCTGTGACTCCAATGTGCAGGTTTCTTACCCTGCCAGTTCTACTCTTCTCTAATCAATTACATCCCCCACTGCAAGTCTGTTGCCTCTGCCTCCCCTCCATTGCTCACTCATAATTCAGCCAATCATTGGCATTTTAAACACCTTTATCCCCTCAGGATTCAAAGCCTGGTTGCCTGATAGGCAATGCTCACTTCTAACTAAAACCACTGACACACACACAGCAGGCACTGAAGTGAGCAACGTGGCTCCCCTGGAGGACGATGACTGTAATATCATCAGTCCTAAAACATGACAACATAACTATTTGTCACAAGAGGGGGACGGATGCTACACGTTATTATATTATTGAAGTTTTGGTCATTGTCAATTAATCTGTCATAATCTGGGGAGGATGTGGCGGGTCATAAAAGAGAGGAAAATTCCTTTGAGCCCAATAAAAACATCTCCAGATATATTTGTTCAGCTAAGACAAAAACAAATATAAGGGACATGTGAAAAGAAAAGAAAAGAAAAAGATCAGTCAAAAGCTTCGGCTGGTATTCTCCCACAGTGGGTGAAAAAAGCACATAAGCATAAAACACCTCTGTAAATGGCTGCTTGAAACACTGACTGTATACTCTGAGGAGCTGTGGGAGTTAGCAGTCTGGGCTCACCCGTCAGCTGGTAAACGGGAACGTGGGAGCAAGACTTTTTGACTAGTTGCCATTGTTTCAACTCCAGCTTGAGTCGGACATTCACTCCTCTTAGCAGTGAAGAGGTCCAAAGAGCGATGGGTTTTTTTTTCTTTTACAGTCAAGCAAGCAAGGTGACATTCACTCACTTTATATTAAACTCTGATTGTTAATCAGGAAGCATTAAAATGACCTTGCTCATCCCCTCGCAAGCAAATAACCACAGGAATTTAAGGAATGCTGTGAGAACGATGTTGCAGCTAATGGAATTCATCAGAAACCACAGTGTAAACAATTTTATGGAACCCAACTTTGAATGGTCGTGGAAAAGCCATCTTCATGTCCCGGTTATTTTTGTTACATCCTTAATGAGTGGCAGGTGACCGAGAGTTAAATGCTCCACATGTTGAAAACAGTGGATTATTCCAGCACAGCACAGCAGAACAGAACAAGCACAACCGAAACAACCTTTACATGAAGATGCTTTTGTTAATCTTTCATTTCGAAAGTATATAAAGTCATAACAGCAGATTCCCCCAGAATGCGCAAATCACGCGTAATTATTCATCGCAAGCCAGTTTTTGTTTACTGTGCGTGTTGCACGGTACCTGTACTGTTTTAAAATATACATGCATAAAGAGACAAGTCACAAGAAAGCACTGTCAGCAATCCCACCCAAAAAGTCAGCAGCCCTTTCTCATGTTCTTGACACAAAACCTCTCCTCATACCTTTGTGCTTCTCCATTCGCTCGCCCCTTCAGCTCTCATAAAACGAATCAATCCCAACGAAACTTTGTGGCCAAGTTCCTCAATGATGGCACTACTTCTGCAACTTCTGCGGAATGTAGCCCGACCCTCCTGTTTTCAACAATACACTGACTGAGCCGGACACGCTGAGTTGTGACGGAACAACAGCGCTCTCCTCTTGTTCCTCATCTCTCTTTTTTGCCACACCTCCTTCTCCCCCAAGTTTGCAGCATCCAGACAGAGTACGTCGCTACTTTAAGACCCCCATCCAGGTGCCATTCAAACATCCACGCCCGTAGACTTTCATTGACAAACTGGGCAAATAAGCTGTCTTTAAGGGCATTTAAATGCGTGCGCTACAGTGGAAACTAAAGTCTGCGTATAGAGCAGCTCATTTTATCTGTTTCTCCTCTGTGCTTCAGTTGCATATCTTGGGTAGAAATAAACGGCTAATACTAAAGAGAGGAACCCTGTCAGTCATGTCGGTTGATTATGTTTTTGCCCTAACACAACCGATCCCCAGGTAAACATCAGAAATCCTCCCAATTCAGAAAAGGAGCAACTGCTGTTTACCAAATCTTGGATTGGCATCCTTGACTGCTAATAAGCACTCACATAAAAGTGACTTCCTGTCGCCTTCCAGCTCTCTCGTTCTCTCCTGCAGCAGAAAAGTGAAGTTCTCTGCCTAAACAATTCAGAATCCCCGTGGGAGAACCGTGACCGGGTGGAGGTATGGGAGGAATGTCAAGCGGAGTAGCAGATCATGCTCCAGAAGATGATTAAAACGCACGACACGCACTCTGGTATTTTAAGACGTGAACGTATAATGTTTATTCAATTTTATGAATATGTAGGTGAATACAGAAGAGCAAAAAAAAAAGAAAAAAAAGAAAAGATCAAAAGTAAACATGACAGGAATAAAACACAGCCTTTGGATATAGAAAAAAATTGATGATAAGGTTTGATGGCTCCTACAGATCTTGCCAGCACCGGGAGCCCATCAGCAGTCACCTTGAGGAAAAACTACCACTTTCAGTGTTCTAACTAAAACTCCTCAACCAGAGGCTTTGCTTTTGGTTTCTTTTCTCTCTTTGCTTTCCAAAAGTGCTTTAATATATTTCACTATTTAACAGCAATTAAAGTTTTTGGAACCTGCCAATATCCTATCCATGAAGTACATAAGTAGAAATCAGGATATCTGAATGGTCTTCGGCATGTCTTGACTTCCTGTTGAGACACTTCAAGAAGGATCTGCAGCTGCGTGCTGCAATAATCTGGGAATATTGGAGAAACAGTATTATCCATCAGTCAAGAAGTCCTTTCTTTCTTAAGATGTTCATCTATCTGTATTCCTAAAGAATGGTCTGACCCAGCTCAGTCTGATGACTAAATAATAGCCCAAGGTTCGTGTTTCGCATACAGTGCTGTGAAGATGTATTTGTATCACTTCCTGACACTTACATGTTTCACATGTTTTATCAAAAAAATTGCAATCTTAGACAAAGATAACAAGAATCAATCCAAAATGCAGTCATTTATTTATTAAGGGAAAAAACATTATACAAACCTTTCTGGCTAGCTGTGAAGAAAGTAATTGTCCTCTAAACCTAATAACTGGTTGTACCACCCTTAGGATCAAGAACTGCAATCAAGACTTTGCAATAACTGCCAATGAGTATTTTACATTGCTGTGGAGTCATTTTGGCCCACTCGTCTTTGTTGAATAAAATTTTTCCCTTAATAAATCAAATCTTTATTGAAAACTGCATTACCTGGAAAACTTTATGGTTCCTGTGTTATCCACATTGTGGAATAATAAATAAAAATGATACTATTGTTCTATTATTATTGCTTAAACCTCTTTTACTGGACTAAAGGGTTTTTGTAAGATAGTTATAGGAGTAGAACATTCATTACTACTATAAATAAAATTGTCTATGCCTGCAAGGAGTTGATTTCAGTCGTTAACTTCCTCATTCACAGGGATGTTTTGTAACAAAATGAGTATGCATATTGCATGATTTCACTTCCAGCTGATGGAAAACCACCTAAATTTCACATGTTAACAGGTGCTAGAGTTCCCCGTCATAATAATCCGGTTAAGACATTTTAAGGCAAAACTGCTATGTTTTCACAACAACCACATGTTTCTGTGAGAGACTCAGACATGATGCTTTGAATGTGTAAGAGAATGCAGGACAGATGGACAAGGACATAAAATGCTGTGCAGTTATGGGACTTAATGAAGATGCACCTCCATGTGGGGGGCAAGTGAAACTGGAACCCCAGACAGTGTAAGGACACAACTACACCCTGTGCTCCAGGGGTCAGAGTAAAGAGAGAGACCCACAATGAAGAAAGACACCGCTGTGAAGGTGACTGTGATGACCAATGGCACCATAATGTTAATAACCACAACACAGCAAATGCATAAACAAACAAACAAATAAATTGATCAGTTTAAGATGCAGTAAATTTAAAAAAAGACTTTTTGGCTAATAACAATTAAGGAATCACTTTGTGAGCGCAAAAATATGATTTCATGCCCTGTTGTGTTTACTGTTTTTTAACATTGTCGGAGCAGCCCATGGTTCAAAGCACATGGCTCCACCACATAACGACCAAAGGCCAAGGACACAAGGTGGTCTGGAAATTAAAAATATTTTCAGTGATTAAGCACTGATTCTATTTTATACTTCTAGGACCTCACGAAAAACAACTTACCTGGTAAATAAGAAAGAACTCAACCCAGAGTCAGAGGAAAGCAGGTAGGGGTCCTATTGTCTCCAATAGATATGTGAAGTGACCACCTGATTATGTAAAATGGGTGCGTAGTTCAGCATAGTATAGTGCCTCTGAAAGAACAGGAAAAAAAACAAACACATGAAACTTTTCCAAACCAACAATACGGTATTTGATTACAAGAGTTTTGATTTGACAATCAAAGGCCTTTCTGATGAAACCTTGATCATCATCTTGGGCTCAAATCAGATTTTGTGGTTATTAGACACATGTATACACTGAAGGTACTTATTACATTTAAATATGTTATTAAATATTTAAATAAATAAATATATTTAGATATATAAAATTGGGCAGCATGGTGGTTAGCACTGTTGTATCACAGCAAGAAGGTCTTGAGTTCAATTACGCCATCAGGTCGGGGTCTTTCTGTGTGGAGTTTGCACCTTCTCCCTGTATTGATGTGGGTTTTCTCCAGGTACTCCGGCTTCCAAAGACATGTAATTAGTGGGGTTAGGTTAATTGGTGAATCTAAATTGCCAATGGGTGCAAATGGATGTCTGTCTCTATGTGTTAGCTCTATGACAGACTGGCGACCTGATGGATGTATAAAACTTTGTTATTATTAAATAAACCTTTATAATCACTATAAAGGTTAATTCAGCAGACCTCTAAATTATTAATTTGCTCATGTGAAGGTGAGTGAGTCCTTATAGACTCTTACTTAATATGACTAGCTTAAAAGATTTATTTTTACATTTATATTTATTGATAGACTTTGATAACCAAACTTGCAACAATTAGCTTATAATTTAACACTGTACACACTCGCACCCTCCCCAAACATTCTCTACACCCACAGGTCCAGGTACCATCACCCCTAGAGGGGCAATTAGCCCCTAGGCCCAGGAGATATTGCCCTTTTCCCTGGGGTGGAGACAAGCAGATCGCCCTTGGTCCAGCAGCAACAGGGAGGCCAAGCATCCCAGACCCCCGCCCCCGATGGCGAACAGAGACAGTGGTGTGAAGACCCCATACCTCTCTCTCTGCCCGATTATATGTTGTATTGCTGCGTGCTGTTCTAAAGTGCATTTAAAACACGGGAGGGGCATGGTGCTTTCTGCCAGAAAGTAGCAGGTGGCAGCACGCCTCCTCCCGAGAACCCCCGTCTACATGCATTAAAGATTGAGAGATGGGCACCGGCGCCCGAGGTGAAGTTACATGCGCAGACCGTGCTCTGGACACCGTAAAGTGGGCCTACCCCCAAGGCCCTATATGCATGTGTTATGAGAGTATGTCCACCTACTCTTCTAACACGATGCTTCAAAATATTCAGTTCACAAAATAATTAGTGTTGACATCTTTAATTTACAGTTTCTGGAATTTTAAGTTTGTAAATAGACGACTAACCAGCTTTTAAAAGACAAGAGTTTTTGACCATGAATGCAGAAATAAAATACATTTTATCCTGATCTTACCAAACAAGTAGAGGACCTCACACTAGAAGTGACAGCCCCATGTTGCCACTGTTCATTAGGACTCCCTTCGGTGCAGTGAAGATCCCACTGCCCACAACTGTTCCCATAATGAAAGATACAGCAGGCAGCAACCCAAGCTCCCTCCAAAGGTGCACCGTCTCCTCATCCGTCTTCTTCTTGTTATCTTCCTCTTTATTCACCTGTATGTGTCCCATTTGTCCATGGCTGCAGGTCACAAAGTAAATCAGCTTGAAGCTATAATAGAAAGAAGCATAGCCTCGACCTGCATGTTTTTCTTTGTTACTCCATTGTCTAGCCTGACTAGGGAACAAAGCCAGTACTCTTCCAAACTTCAGCAATTAAATATAACAGCTTTAAGCCTTGACACTTTTGTGTGTAGCTTGTCGGAGTCCTTTTTGACTCAAAGAGAAAAGAGTTGGGATGTTGCAGAAACCACTACATAGACTGTAGGACAGCTACTTTTAACAAGGTTCGCACAAACTGTCATTTTCCTCTGGTACCCTCTGAAGCTCAGTTTCACACAGTTTATGTGTTTTCATTTGTCTATACCTCCTAGAGACTGTTCATTTATCACTGCTTCCCTTCCTGTAAAAGTCACAACTCATCACTGATATTTACAAACGTGTAAATAAGAGTTATGAAAAGAATTCAGCTACACATTGTCTCATGTTTCTTTGTCAAATAAATCCTTTCAAAGAGTGTTTGACCAGACTGGGAGTAAAATGTTTATAATGTGAAGTTTTGTAAACCTAAGCAATGTGGTTTAGATCATCTCTGCAGACTGCATTTTTAAATATTAACGTGATAAACTATCCACTTGAAAGACTGCTAAAGCACTCTAATGCATTGTAAAACTATATATCTGAGCATATTATGGGCTACATTAAGAATTTATTACCTTAGTGATTAAAGTGTTATTCAACATAGTATATTAAGTGTTAAAGCCTACAGTGTCAGACACCTTGTCCCAACAATGAAAAATGACACTGTGTATATATAAAAGAACATAGCTATTGTGATTTAAGGACAAAACAAGATGCAAAATAACAGAGAGATTAGTTGTAAAGATTGTGGATTTTACTAATGTGAATCAGCACACATGACTTGCAAATTCAAATCAAGGAGCAACCACTTCAAACAAATGATCAGCAATGATTTAAGTCTAGATGGAGAACAAGCAGTTTATCTGATCTTGTTTCAACACTGGTAATGTCAAAGCAGGATATGATCAAGCCTCTAGAGGCCTATATATTCATATCAATATGTTTGAATGCACAGAAAACAAATTAATTATTTAATTAAGAAAAATAGTCTTTATCTGCTTAACTGGGACAGATGAGATGCTTACATGCCACTGTGTGGTAATAGATAGAAATGATCATAAATTTTCTACAGTCGTGTGAAAAAGAAAGTCCAAACTTACAGCTCCCATAGGAATGAAGAGGGTAAAGAATAATCAGGTGCTACAAATCCCGTTGTTTAACTGATCACCAGTAAGTGTGACCACCTCGTGGAAAGTAGAAGTTTTGACAGTTTACAGGTCTAAAGCATTCAGGTGTGTGTTAACACAATGCTACAAACATCCTAAGAGTGATCAGGCTGTGCAATGTGCCAGGAAAAAGCCTCTTGGCTCTATAACGAACATGGCAGCAAGGCAGCATGGATAGAAAAGTTGTGTGCGAACAAACAACAAGACTTCTTTTCTTTGGACAAACAGGATTCAGGTGGAGATGTGTAGCCATAATGTGTAGTGCCACATTTAATGAAAGCCAAACCCCAATACATCAGCACAGATATTGTATTTAAGCTCTCAAGCATAGTGGTGGAGTGGTAATGATCTGGACTTGGATTCTAGAGTCAAATGTGAGCCCATCTGTCCAACAGCTACAACTTGATGGAAATTGGGTCAGTTGAACAGCGATCATAAACACATCAGCATGTCTGTAACAGAATAGCTGAAAAAGAAGAGAATAGCAGTGCTGCAACACTCCAAAGACAGCTGCGGATTAATGAATGCCTCCAAATCTCAATGAAGTGAAGCCCAATGATGTAAGTAAGAGTGGGTCGAAATTTCCCTACAATAATGTGAGAGACAGATACAAATAATTACTTCAAATTACTGCTGCTAAAGATGGTTGAACTGAATAATCAGCTTTTCACAGGATTTCACACAAGCCTGTAAAAACTTTCTTTTTCACTGGACTGTATGTGCTGTTCACCCTGTTTATGGATCACATGAAAAACGAAACATTAAGACGAGCGAACATGAAAATTGATGAGTGTGCTGTTGCCCGACAAAGATTGTCTGAAAAAGACGAGTTTGTCATCTTTGACCACTTTTGTGATTCTTACAGACACTTCAACCACTTTTTATTGTTCTCGTCATCAAACAAAGACATCAGTGTCCACAAGCTGTTTCATGTGACCTATACATTTTTTTTTTTTTAAATCAAATTATTGTTTGCGAGCTAGAATCAACATGCTCTCTTTTTCTTTTCATTGATAAATCCAATTTGTACTTAGGGAAATGCTTTTAATCTCTTTAGAAGAAACATCTTTGTTCTATTTTTTCTTTTCTTTTTCAGATCTCAGGCTTCAAACTATGACTAGCAGATGATGTCAGCCTTTTCTGTGCTTCATTCAGTGGTTAATGTGGGATTTGGAAAATGAGTCAAACCAGAATAATTCTTGTAAAAAAGGTGGAATTTGGAAAGAACACCACTAGCTTAAATTAAAATTAAAATTACTTATGATTGCTACTTCTAGAAGCAGGTCTTATAAGTCAGCAGCCATATTTAAAGGTATCTGGATGCCTATTTTAATCCATTATATTATTTAACTTTCATTTTAATGGTTAATGTGACATACAAAAAAAATGTAAGTACGACTAACCTAGCAATGATCATGGATATCACCGAACCACATTAGTGCAAACCCAGTTTTGTTTGTTCTTGATGTCCAATAAAACGTTTTAGTAACATTCAATTATTATCATGGGAAACTAGATAACTTTTGCATCACATTATGTATTAAAATATATATAACATGATTCATTATTGTTCACATATAAGCTTTAACTTTCTCTTCCTTACCTTTGAAGAGAATCTCCCATCTTCCTCTCCTTACCTCTCTTTTTCTTCGTCTTCCTCCATCTCTGAGAATGAACTCATCTCACACTCTCTTTCCTTTTTCTTCTAGGAAACTGCAGATAACGGTAGCTAGTGGACACGGTGTGTGGCAAATGTTACAGAACAGTTTATTTTTTTTGGCATTAGTCGTTGAGCTATTTGAAATAATCAAGAAACGTCATGTCCCTGCATCTTCTTTTGGCTTGTCACCACCCTGAGGATGTGTGCAGATAACAACATGTGGTGACTTAGTTGCTTCAATAGCCTCCGCTGGAAGGGGCAGAGTGGACTACATGAAAAACAAGATTGACTTTACATTTTGTATTAAACGTCTTATCAGATTTTTTAAAAAAGTGCCGGAACACTGTTCTGAATCGTTTCACCCCTGCCTTTATCATACTGCATTCAGTGAGTGTTTAAAGTGTGAATGTGAGTCAGGCTTGGTGGCTCAGCATGAACTGAAAACAAGGGTGGTCCAGCATTTTTCTCCGCCACTCTTTCTGTGTGTGTCCAAGAACTGTCTTGTTAATCCAACTGGGGAATTCCTGCCGTGCAGTAGACCTTTGTAAGGCCCTGACTGCGCGGGAGGCTTAAGGTCCTAAACATTCAGATTCGGATGATTTGGGGTCATCACGCCTTTGTATGTGTGTGTGTGTGTGTGTGTGTCTGTGTGAGGTATTTGCACGTATTTGTGTAACAGCAGTGGTGAAATTTCAAACACCTGAGGTTTATGTGTCTGCATTTTTGAGTCAAGGGTGCTGCTGTGGACTAGGCTACTCTCCTTGGTTCTGCTGCTGATTGAAGCACAAAGAGCATTCCTAAGCTGTGAATCAGAGGACAAAGGTCCCTGACATTGCTCCAAATTAGCATTGAACCCCTCTTTGAATCTTGGGCCATGTTTGCACACATACATAAAGACACATAAAGCACCACTTCAATCCCCTTGAAAAGAGACCTGCCATTTATATGAGCATTTTCATCTAACCCAGTCTAAACCGTGCGCTGTCTACTCACTGTTACGTCTGGGAATTTCCAGCAAAAGTCAAACCCAATGACTTTGCTCTACCTCCCTGCTTTTTGGGAAAAGTTTGAAGAAGAATGTAGAGGGCACTGGCTTCAGAAATACTACACCTTGTAGACATGGTGCCTATTTCCCTGCACCACAGAGGTGCGTGCACCTGACTAAACGCCAGCAGGCTCTCCCCATGGTTTAAGTGGAGGAGATCTAAGTCAAAACTGAATAATATTGTTTTTGGTTCATGTATGATCATGATTTAACCTCTTTGAAAAATAAACAGTGGTTCTTCAGATTTCAAAGGGTCTGGGTGGCTCGTGTGAAGATTGACGATACTCTAAGGCAATACTTCTTGAGGCAACTTAAACACTGTCTCCCAGACTTTGGATAGCCTGGAAAAAATTTTGATACATTTTTTTAAAGGATTATATTCTGAATAAAATCTCTAGTTTGGATTGCAAGTATCCAAAATACACATATTACTTTTACCTGCACTGTAACACTAACTGGGATCAAGATAAAAGTTTATGAAACAGGATTTCTGCTACTCACTTCCAAGTACTTGAATGACGATTGAGTTATGACAACATATAGTCAACAATGTGTCTGAAAATATTACATAGCTGCAGTATAAATGAATCTAAGTTCAGTTTCTTGAGGAATTTCATGCTGCACATGTTCACAATGTAGCATAACTATGCACAGTTTAACGTCTTAAAGGAAAATCAGCAGAACACCCCGTATAGAGAAAATGAATCACAAAATCTGTTTTAGTGTTGCTGTTAATCAAAAGAGGCTTCGTCACGTTGCAATATTTGTTTAACTTGTGGCTGTGCAACAGTGGCACCTGCAGGTGAAGATGTGGAAGTGCAAAAATAAATCGTTAAACAACAATTGGGACACATTTACACTTACAGTTTTTGTATTTCTGCCTGTACACACTGCCGTAAGGGATTTAAATCAATCAGAAATAATGTGAAGTGCAGTTTTTTAACCTTAATTAAAGACATTTCACAAAATTGTTGCGTTAACTGTTAACACAACCCCCACTCCATTTTCAGAGGTTAAAAAACAAACAAAAAAACTAGACAATAAGGACAATAATGGAACTGTTTTATTACTTGTATAAATATCCTTTGCAGTCAGTGACTGCCTGACATCACCAAATGGTGTGGTTTCGCCCTTGAGATAATCTGCTGGGCATTTACTGCAGCCGCTTTGACTTGCTGCTTTCTGACTTTTTGTTTTTTGTCTCCAGGAACTAAAAAAAAAGATCCATCGGCTGTACTATCTTAGTTTTTGTCCATTCACACCTGTTTGCTGTATTTGCTGTATCTGAACAGAGAGTAGAGCAGTTTACATGTCAGAATGTATCCTGCTGCTTCTATCAGCAGTCACTCAATCAATAAACATTAGTGGCCATGTTCTAGTCACGTGACCACACTATCACATTGCCACCATCATGTTTTTTCTTTCCTTCTCCAAGCTTTTCTTCCAAGTTTTCAAGACCCTTTCGATAATACACCTGTCTCTTTAAGCATTCTTGGTTTGGTTAGATGTTGTGAAGTAAGTTCTTTTAATGAGTTAATAATTCACAGACTTTAGTTGTCTTCTGTAGTTTTTGAGACTATTGCTAAGCTCCCTAGTGAGTTTTTTTCTGTTTAAGGATCTACTAGATTGTTGCACTGACATTTCTTTGGGCCTAAAAATTTAAAATTACAGTGAAAAGCTTTAAAATGCAAATTTAACATTTTGAATGAACTCCACATATTCTGTCTGTTTCCGTCTGCATGGTTGTCATGAAATAACAAGGGAAAGGGCCTCCCCTGGCTGTGAAACTGCTTGTCGGGTAGTTGCCTGATTAATTTTGGAGCTCTGAGAATGGGAGACTGTATAAAATTGGCTGCAACTTTTGAACAATCAATGCAAACATTTTGTAAAACTCACATATTGGTTTAGTTAAATTGCACTGTGGTGGTGTACCAAGGCAAAACTACAAAAATGTGGCTTTCCCCCCAAAGAAATTATCAATCTAACAAAGAATATATATTTAATTGAAGATTGTAACTCAAAAATTGCTTACAATGCCAGCACAGTTTAAGTGTAGATGCCCATCCTATTTTGTACCAATTTCAAATCTACTATAGCTTATACCAGGATCCATCTGTCAATGAATCACCATATGCATAGTGTATAAAAATAAAAGTAAACCTATCATATCACTCTCTCCACAGCTGCATCCAGCAACTGCATACTTTAGTGTGTGTTGGCTTCTTCAGCTTGGCAGCTGTCACCACAATAGAGAGCCCCATTCCCAAACAAAGACAAGTGCCTCTCCACAGAGGCAGGCTGGATCTAACGTAGGGTGCAGTCACAAAAGAGCATCTTCAAACATTTGAAGGAGAAATTACTTTTTAAAAAAAGCTGCGGTCACACAGCGACCTCGTCACCAATTTATCTTACCAACCACGACTGTCAGAGAGTAATAGACTCAGCAGACGAATTGATCCGGCAGTACATGTACTTAAAATGCAGAAGTGCAAATGCAAATGCATGAGTAGCATAGCTGTGAAAAATTATTAAAACCAAATTGATAAAAATCATATACAAACCACAAGTTTTGCTGAATATTTTTCCACCATCACCTCGGGGAAAATACTGCTTAGTAAGTTAAGGCAAAATGTATGAATACAATTTAATAAGGTAATGTGGTGCTGTTATCAAAACTTTTTATTATTATATACACATTTAGGGAATGCAAATCAATTAATACAATAAAAAAAAAAAAATCCACTGGTCCTGCTAAAGATTATCCTACAAAAAACAGGACAGATCGAGGTTGCAGTACAGTTACTACTCACACATACTAAATGATCACACTCCAATGCTACTGCACAGCCACCACAAACCATACTGCCCCAAGTGTGCAGACTGGCTGCCACTAGGAAACTCTGAAGAAGACAGTAGGGCCATGGTTAAAAACTCATTGGGACAAAACACCAACAGAACAAACTACATTTAACAGTTTAAAGTGGAAAATAATCAACATTTGACTGGAATTTGAAAGAGAAAAAAGAAGAATCAGACTCAGACATAGCGCAAATTTAACTACTATAAAAATATCATAGGTTTAAACACATATGTGCTCAATTAATACCAGAAATTCAAGTTCACACAGCCTAGGCAGGTGCAGGTTTATACTTCCTAAAGATCTGCTTTGGGATTAGTCTCTCTATCGCAGCCACAGTAACGCATCAAGCTTGGAAAAATACTTTTGTTTAGCTTTTCCTTTAACCCACCAGCATCTACTGCAGCAAGTGCAAAAGCACCCACTGTGTTCAATCAGCCTTCATCATTAAGCAAGACAAAGAGGCCTTATTACACCTGATGCCTGACCCTTTTTACACCCACAATCGCCAGTATTTTTGAATCCCCTAGGGATTTAAGAAGTTTTATCCATTACACATAGTTTTTGTTAAATGTGACGTCAGCAAACCACCCACTGTTACTTTTAACTTTGCATTTTTGATAGATTACGTTTTTTAATAGAAAAAAACAAACAAAAACAAAACGTGTTTTAGAAAAACAATAACATTTGCGGTGCATCTACTAAATAAATAAATATAGGATGAAACGTGAGTTTTGCTTCAGTTTTGTGCACTTAAACAAGCTAGAATCACATAAATAATGGGAAATAATTTACAACAAAAACCTTAATATTAGTATTTACATTTATTACACGTGGAGAGAGCTGTAGCAACTTACCGAACAACGATTATAATCATGTGATAGCTATTCTATAGGTTACTGGTTTCTGTTTGTCAGATGCTTTAAGAATAAATAATATGCCAGCGTGACTCAACAGTGTGCTTGACCTTATAAAGCTTAATAGAATTTAATTGCCGCATAGCCTAGCCCCGAAGATTTCCTACACTCTACCTTTAAACGAACTCCATTCCCGTGCGCATGCGCAGGCTGTGTTTGGTTTTTCTTTAACCTGAGGAACTGTCTAGTGTCGCTGCGCTAGCAAATCCGTCGCAGCTGTAGTTCTTGTCATGTTTTCAGAGCGACGGCGTGGTTTCCCTCTCACTGGAGTACAAGGACACAACACCAGACAGTGTCGCCAAGGAAATGTACGTCTAAGGATGCTGCAGTCGTTTTGGGAATAGACTAACAGGATCAACAACAGTTCAAAGTGTTTACCCAGCGCTCTCTCCGGTCGGCAAGAATAGCCCTGCTGTTTCCACATCGCACCACATCCATGTTCACTGCGGCAGCCTGCTCTCCGGGTCCTGGGCTTCACACGCTACTGCCTCTTTGTTCGTCTGTGGAAAATATCCGGGAAAAGTGTTACGACCTGTGGAAGAACTACCGTATGTTAAAGTGTGCATCCCTTTTTCAGTCCGTGGGATTGTTTACGCATTAAAATGGCTGCTCAAATGGCATTTGGGAGAGAATGGTATTGAATCAATGCAGTAACGTTAAGATTACCCAGCAGAAGCTAGACAGCCAATAAGCTACATATGCTAACAAATTTAACTTGCCACAGTATTAATCGACTAAGCTACTTGAATAGCTTTAATCGATGGTCGGCTTTTTAGCTAGGTTCTTCCAACAAGAAGTAGGGTGAAGGGAATTCCTCCCACTCCAAATCTATGCA